>JAUZNC010050512.1:0-15392 GCA_034780395.1 Vannuccia rotundouncinata | reverse complement strand
AATTTTCAGCGAATAGAAATGCAGATAACACGTTTTTGAAAATCTGAAATTTAACATACCGTCGGTAAAAGGTTAATTAACGTTCCGAAGATGTATATTTCTGATAATGTCTGTGACAGTGACTGAAGAAAAAAACAATAAGACAGTAAAAAAAGTACACTGCGGATAAAACTATTTCCACTAAATATATATTTATGGTTCTTGGATTATACAACATTTGTTTTTATTATATTCGAAAATTTTGATTATTCTTTAAAATATCCTCAAAATTCTTCATAAAATCCTAGATTATTTTGAAAACTCTTCTTAATATTCTGGAAAATCTTGGCCATTCTTTTTAAGATCTAATCTAAGATCAATTTCTAATTAAGATCCTAACAGAAATAATTTCATTGAAAATCTTCACAATACTTGGTTGACTAATATCTTAATAAGATATTTAAACTTTCGAAGTGTCCAGGATAATATGTAAAAAGGGGTGGCATTTTAAAAAGTGGATATACATGAAATTCTTTTTTTTATGAAATTCATAATAATTATGTAAAATACCTATTGTAATAATAAAATATTTTGTAATACGTAGTAAATAAATCTGGTGGCATGAGAATGGACAATAAAAAAATAAGGAGATGATTTTCATAATCCAATCCCCTCTAACATATATGTATTGGCAAGGTGCTTATAGGCTTACATGCTTATACCTTTAAAATTCATCATTAATTGATTAGGTACTTTATCTAGAGCTATAGTCGAACATTCTAATTTTGAGCTTATTAGACTATTTAAGGCTGCTATATATATGTATACTGCTTTAGAGCTTATATCAATATAGAGCAAGTGGGTGAAGGATCCCAATCAACCATCGACAGTCGGGCGACGTCGCCATTTGGTCGCCATTGGTTGCCTCTGTCGCCAGGAAAATTAATGTTATAGCGACGTCGCCCGAATGTCGCCGATTATAATATAATTTTTTTCTTCTCTTAAATAATTTTAGAATAATTAAACATTTTGAATGTAATTCATTAAGTAAGTGGTAATTCCCAGTGGTAAAGGCTAGCTCGAATCGAGCTCGATTTAAGGCAGTTTAGGGAGATAAAGACAGATTTATCAAATAATGAAAAATATCCGTTAAATTTATGTATATAGTATACATTATGCACAGATATATTCGTTTTATTGGTCAAAATCTATAAAATTTATACGGAAATAATAGTCGAGGGACATTGAAGTGACAACAGGGGATTTTTTGAAGCACGCCAACGATGCCAATAGAGATCCCACAATAAAAAGGTGTAAATATTTAGCAATTTTGTATAAAATTAACTTAATATCAAGTGGATGTTATTAATTCTATTATTCTATTATTTGTATGTGACATTATGCTACTAATGTGTGCTAAAAAGGTGTAATTTATTTTGCAATTTTGTATAAAATTAACTTTTATGAAATCGGTGTTATTATAAATTCTATTATTGTATATGTATGTAACACGGAAAAGGTTTATTGTATTCTTCTATTATTGTATTATTTGTTGTGACATTTTGTTCCTATTGGATGTAATATTGGTACATGAGTATGTCAATATTTTTGTAATTTTATTGTGCATAAGGTATATACATATAGTACCATAATACGTTTCTCGTCCTTTTCAATTAGTCATTTGGACTTTTAATTTTAATTGGGCGGTTTATTGAATATAGCTAGGCGACATACGGCGACGTTGAGAGCCGTTTTATTTTTAAGTCGCCAGGCGACCAACGGCGATGTTGCCTCTGGCGACAAATATGACCACTCGGCGACTTTCAGGACGACGTATAGGACGTCGTTAGCGACGTCGCCTCACGTTCGTGGCGACGTCGATGGTTGATTGGGATGCTATATTTGTTTTCATAAACACATTTAAACATTTAAAAAATTACAATGTTTTGATTTTATAAGTAAAGATAGATTTCTGCATTTTATCTTCTGCATTTCTCAAAAGGGTCCCACATGTAAGAGAAAGAACACTTGTATGCAAAAGAAAAGAGCCCCTATAGTAACAGAAAGGACACTTTCGTGCAATAGAAAGGCCCCGGCAACTCATAACAGAAAGGGCCCACTCAATATAGAAAAGCCCAATTCAATATAGAAAGGAAACATTTTTGATCTCTTCAAAATTGGTGGGCCGATGGCCATGGTCCACCCCGCAGTGCCCCATATATAAATTATATAAATATAATAATAAAAATACTAATATAATACAATACAATACAGATTTTCAATTACAATTAATTATTTAGTAAGAAAAGTTTGCGACGTTTTCAGTAATATCGGATAAATTTCAACGAGTTATAAATTTGTGCTACATGCCGAAACTTAGTATTAATTGGCCAGAATAAGTCGCAATGCATATTAATTGCCATCGTGCATGATCAGTGTTTATTATAATTTTAAAAGTATTCAATGCAAAAAATATTCAAGATGGTTTCATATTTTTTTAGTTAGATTCATGATAATGAAAGGATTTTGATTTGTAATCCTAAATATTAATTTTAACTATATACAGTAAATTAACTCATCAATTTTTATAAAAAATATTATGCACGAGATTATATATTATCAGGTGTATACTTTTTTGGTACACACGGTCGACAATTTTGATGCATCTACACAAAATTCCGTACTTTTAACATTGTAAAATTATTTATTTGTAGATTATACTCACACATAAAATGTTATAGTAAGCTATTGTCTTAGCTTATTGCGAATACTTATTATTTGTTTGTTTTAAGCTTATAAACATAAATAACTATTTACGTTTCTATTTTTGGTTTTTTCTATCTCTATGGTTTTAAAAATTATTGAATTTAAGCTCGATTTTTAGTTACTCTTTTCTTGGAATTTAAAAGGTAAATTTTCCTACAAATATTTTGCTCTAAATGTGTTAACAGTACAGAATAGAAAAGAGTGAATCATAATAAAAAAAATTATGGAAATATGGTCAACATGCCAAACTCAAGGATAAGCATGTTGACTGGTAATCAGTTTATTTATACACAATACCTATAAGTATGAAATAATTTTAGCAATTTGAAAATATGTTATTTTAAATACCTCTGTCCAAAATTATTCTGGTTGGATTTAAGATTTACTATTGATATATGTTAATATGATCATCCAAAAACAGATAGAAACAACCTTGAAAAGACTAAACAATTGTTAGTTTTTGTTTAAGACCATATTAGGAAAAGGGAATTTGAATCACTATTGGTTTTAACAACAAAGGAAAAAATGTGTTCTTTTTATAAGTTCTGCAAAGAAAAAAACCGTTTTATCTATCAAAGATCTTATGTAGGTTTTTATTTTTTTAGATTTATTTATTTTTAATTTTTCATAAATTATATTGATATGAAAACATATAAACACCATATATATTTTATAGTCAGTCACCTGGTGCACATCAATGGTACTTGTAAGATACTAGTTCAGTTTAAAATTATGAAATATGAACAAATTATAATAAAATGGTATAAAATTACAGTATCCAAAACTATATATATGCTAACAGCTTTGTGCACAAATTCCCAAAACAGATATTCATAGCCATATGATACACAAAGCTGCCAATGCTTTTGTATTCAACTTTAACCTAATTCCCATAAACACACAGCTATTTAGGGTTCTCTTATTACATTTATAACATTTCATTGCAGATATAGTATATAATATATTAATACATATGAATACATTATGCAAATCTGATCATATACTATTGAACTGATGTACCCAACCTTTAAAATCAAAATATAGATAGATACCTATACAAATTTATCATTTAATCAAATTATATAAATATCTTAAAAAAACAGGTAATTAAATAATATATTAATATATACAGTATAGTATGTATTCTGAATCTTCCTTCTCCCTTATATTATATTTTAACTACTGGGTATGACCAATACAAACAAATTCCTTATTAAGTTTAGTATATACCATGGAAGTAGAGTAATTAATAATTGCATGGGTACTTTTGCATAAATTAAACAATATATAAACCATAGATTTTATAAGTGTCTGGTTTAGCTGGAGTAGACTGTATAGCCTGCATTCAATGTTTTGTACTTTATATCCTTATATGCCTGATATTTTAGTATTTTTCTATTCTTTTTATATATAAAATTCTACATCACACTATTTTAGTGTATTTTCTGGAAAATATGAATCTGGTTTAACTAGAGTAAACTATAATTTAAAAAATTTCTTTCAAGTATAACAAGTCAAGTAAAACTACAGATTTATCTGAATGTAGTGTTTCACATTTCATCTATAAAAAGTGGTAGGTATGCACACAGACTTTTTATATAGCAGGTATATATGATAAATATGAATCTTTTATATTAGGCAGGGAGATAATTTATTTCTTGTTTACTATGTCTTACCAAACATAGTAAACAAATTTTTCGCCTTAATTTTTAAATGATTTTGGTCATGTTTGATATAATTCAATGGAAAAATCCACAAAAAAATTAATTTTAAAAATGTTTAAAAGCCATGCATATTTTTTTTTAATATTTATAATATTTAATAAAACATAAAAGCTAACAAAACACAAAGTATAATTATCTAATGTATTATTGTAATATAGACCTAGCATTGATGTTGTAATTAACTTTACTAGACTGGCAAACTTCTATTCTTTATACATAAGACAGCATCTGATATAAAAATGTGCAAAAAAATACCACACAAATTAAATTTACTTAAAAGCAATTCTCCAGAAAGACATATATTGTTATAAATATAGCATATATACAACTGTAAAGACTTAAAATATGTATAAAATAAAAAAGTTCTTGTGCAAAGATATATTGACATCTCTATTTGTAAAATTTTGAGCTCAACAAGATTTCATCATTTTGTCCTTTGCCCATTTTTATTATGATATAACTCCTATAACTATAACCTATAACTACTTATACATTCTATTATTTAGTTTTTTATAGTAATTATCTTTTTTCTTGTACTCACAATAAATCATAACATCAGTTAAATTAATTTCAACTGAGTAATTGCTCACATTTATTTATATATCTATATATTATTTAATATTAGTGATACAAATATAATATTGACATATATTTAAAATTATTTTATCATGCTCAATGACTTAGTAAATGTTTGTATACAATATATTAAATGCAATGCTTAGTTATCAATATCATACAATTACTTTTAAAATATCTTTATTATATTTTGTTTGATAATATATTAAAAGTCAAATAATAATGTTATATTTGATATTAAAATGATTTTTTATTATTATTATTAAGGTATGCTGCCAATTTCTGTAAATCTGTTCTTAACTGACTGACTAGGATTATTTTTGACTGCTACTTGGTCAATACAAAATCAATTATGACCAGCTTAATCTTATACATATATTTTATATTTCATTTTACTACTAACCTTTTATTTTTATAATTTAGCCATATATATTATATAACAAGCACAGTTTGAAAAAATATTTTTAATGTTGTATGTAAGCATAAATAAATTAATAATTATATATTGTAGTCTCTAATTATTTTAAATTTTTTTTATTATTATATTTCAATGACAAAAATTTTGGAATTTTGATCCAATTTTGTAAGGCATTCAATTGTTTCATAAAATGTATGATCATTGCTGTTGCATTAGTCATGCATCTTAAGATAGCTTAGTACATTTTATAGATTAATTAAATAGGAGATATATAAATATAGGGAAAATTTAAGCAGCACAATTATCAGTACATTATTAGCAATTTTTTCTGCAAAATCATGTATATCTATACTTTTTGATGTCTCTTTTTTATTCATAAATTAGACTATCAATTCAATCATATCTCCAGAAAAAGAAATAAAACAGACTAGTAGCCATATCTTGAGTCGGATTAACATGTGGGGCTGGACTGCTAAAATAATATAAATGTTAAAATTATTCTGATAGCTATTGTGATGCCATTCCATTTTTTATATATAAGGGCCAGGTAAATTCATAACAATAAGTTCATCTGAATCGATTTCTTCTACCTAAATAGTGTACTGTGAAACAATGTCATCATCTGCTTCGCTTTATTCACTACCTTCATGAAATTTATTTTATTAAATTCGAACACACCAGACTCAACATGCTGCCTAATATAAGTAAAGCATTATTGGTACCTGACACAGATACATATTAAGTATTGATATATCAATACACTACCAATGGAGTTGTATCAATTAGCAAAGAATTAGAGGTAGCTTAATTCTTTACAAATATTCTAGATAAGTGAATTAATTGACTCCACTTAGGGAATCAAATTATACTTTTTGAAACAAAAAAGGAGTATTACTGTTTTCTTTACATTAAATGGAGTAATTAAAAATAAAGATTAGAGTAAAGAATGAAATATATCTAGTTGGATTTTAGACAAATTTAATATCTTTCCATAGAATATATTAGTTAAAATGAGTATTGATTTTAGGATACAAAGCCATTATTTTATTAATTAAAGGGGGGGGGGTATTTGTTTTTAAACATTTTGTTTGTTTCCTTTTCAATTTTTTCCGAAATTTTTGATAGAATTAAATGTAATTTAAAAATGGTTTCAGGGTATTATGTTTTGAGATTATAAGAGTACAAATTAAGATGTAGTATTTCAAAAATGAGTCAACATACTATTGTACAATAAAGTCTTGAAAATCTGCCAATTGTATGGAAAAATAATAATGGATAATCGACCTATAATAGAATGTAGACAAATACGAATTTTAGAAGTACAATGTGTAATTTTTTTATATTAAAAATGTAAATGCATACAATTTACCTGAAATAATACTTGAATGTCACTGTATTAGATTTTAAAATGTAAAACTATCAATTGTTAATGAATAAATAACTATTACGCTAGTATATTATTTATCATATTTTTTTAATTATATGATCAATATCTACAAAATATTAGAGAGAAATACATTAAACATACTTATGGAAAATTGATGGATATTTGATTTGCATGATTTGCATGCCAATTAGACTGGAAGATACTGAGGGTGTTATATTTGTTTATAAAGGCAATCACTGTTTTTAAATAGTGAGAAATCGGTTCCAGTCAAATGTGATAAATTCACTAGTGTGGCCAATAATTAAAGGTGCTGGATAATCATCGTTTTACTGTATTTTTCATTAATTAAATGTTTGTTATAAAAGTAGGACCCATTTTTATTTAGATTAAATAATTACCATTAATTGAAGGATTGTACACAGTATAACTAAATTTTTTCTAAATTTGTAAATATACATTGCCTAATATGTATATAAAATAATATAATATAATACATTTTACTTCTTTATAGTAATTCAATTTTATTATGTATTCGGATTGGAAAAAAACGTAAGTTTTTAAATTAACATAATACTAAATTTTACTAACAATTATATTATAAAAGGGATATTTAAAAAATCTAAAATTTCTCTTCAACCTATTTAATTATTTTTCTTTTAGGAGTCACTATTCTCACATTTTGTAATTAAATACTTTTTTTTTACTCATATAAAGTTATTTTTAAATTTGCATCACTAGAAACATATTTTTATTGTGACTTGAAAATAGTGACTTCTTTTATTTTCTGTGTGATTTGTTAATCCATAAATTTAATTTGTTTTCGATCTAATTAAATAATGTATTCACATTAAATCATATTTTTACACTCTCACTGGGCTAATTTTTACTTTTTACCTAATTCAAATATATTTCATTAAATATTCTGTTTATGACTTAAATAATAATTGATTTAAATATTTTATTTAAGTTCTTTTTGATTGAAATTGATTTAAGGTCTTTTTAATATGAATTTTTTATTAACAGTTTTTTTTCTATTATTAAAGTTTTGGAATTTAAAATATATAGTCATATTGTATAGTTTAGAAATGTATTATATTCAAAATGTTTTATTTCGAATCAATAAAGGTTTAGTACATTGATAAAGCGTCTTCCCTCATGGCATGATATTTCTGGAAGGTTAGAATTCGGTTTTTATTTTTGCCTCTAAATTTATTCGACCGTTTCTGTTTTCATTGTTAACTTTTTTTACAATTATTTATTTCAAGTTAAAGCTATATATTGGAAAAATAATTATAACATTATGTTAAATTTTATTCATATTGAACAGGAGTGGACTCGCTAGTTCCACAAGCTGTGTACCAAAGATCGGCATCAACGGTTTTGGACGAATAGGGCGCCTCGTTCTGCGGGCGGCCCTCAAGACCGGTGGGGTGCGTGTTGTAGCCATCAATGACCCCTTCATAACGGCCGACTATATGGCCTATATGTTCCACAACGATTCCACCCACGGTTGTTATAAGGGCAATAAAGTAGAGGTGGATAAAGGACGTCTTGTGGTTGATGGTTCTTTGTTGGAGGTATTCAATGAAAAGGAGCCAACGGAGATTCCTTGGGATAAGTGTGGAGCGGACTACATTGTCGAGTGTACTGGTGTGTTCACGACAATAAACTCAGCTGAGGTGATTTTCAAAATAAAAGTTATGTAATACAATTGTTAACTGTTATACAATCTGATTTAGTTAAAAGTTCATTCTTTGTCAATTTCGTTGCTTTACATTTATACTGCTCAAATTGTTCTAGGTGATATTGATTTAAATCTGGATTGGAATGTCATCAGACTTTTAAGTTTGATTTATAAAATACTAATCACTGTTTTTTTATTCATTACAAGTCCTCCAATCCATCCAGTCATGTACTGCTAAAATTAAGTAACTATGCACCATTAATGATCACCGGCTTGTTAACAAGGCTCACTATAATATTCAAATAAAACTATTTTTAAAATAACGAATACAATGCAAGATGACACAATTCTTAACTTTTCTCTGGCAAATCGCGCATTTGAATATTAATATTAAGAAGAAGACAAATTTAACATTTAATGATAATATTGTTTAGTCAGACGACTGGTTTCGATATTTTAAATGTCTATGTAATCCCAAATAGATGCTTACGATCAATACATTTTTTAATGCTAATATAAACAAATTATCTTCTCGTTATTCTTTACGAAAACATTTTGATGTAATTTTCATTTCTGCTTTAAAATGTTTCAAATGTAAATAATATTTAAAAAATTGAAACTTTGCTGTTTGAGCATTTATGATTTATGAAAAGGCATATTAATTAAATACGATATTGTCTGCAGGCTCACATAAAAGGCAATCGCGCTAAAAAGGTTATCATTTCGGCACCTTCAGCTGATGCTCCAATGTTTGTGATGGGAGTGAATCATGATAAGTACGAGTCGAACATGTCGGTTGTCTCAAACGCCTCGTGTACCACCAACTGTTTGGCTCCTCTAGCTAAGGTTATCAGTGACACTTTCGGTATTGAAGAGGGACTTATGACCACAATCCACGCCTACACAGCGACACAGAAACCAGTGGACGCTCCCTGTGTTAAGGTACTAGCGAAAACAACTCATATTTGACCACTTTACATCGCTATAATTATCTACCTTCATTTTTCTTTTTTATCTCCCCAGGCCTGGCGAGATGGCCGTGGGGCAGCGCAGAACATCATACCAGCCTCGACTGGTGCCGCTAAAGCTGTTGGCAAGGTGATTCCAGAGTTGAACAACAAACTCACCGGTATGGCTTTTCGTGTTCCAGTGGCTGATGTATCTGTGGTCGACTTGACCGTAACCCTCTCGAAACCAACTTCCTATGATGCTATTAAGGAGGCAGTCAAGTTGGCTTCTGAAGGTTCCATGCATGGTATTCTGGGTTATACTGAAGACTTGGTTGTGTCATCGGACTTCATCGGAGATTCTCGATCGTCTATCTTTGATGCGGAAGCCGGTATTGAACTTTCGAGCACATTTGTCAAGTTGGTGGCTTGGTGAGTCATAATTATCGATTGTTGGAATAAATATACTTATCTATACCGAGCGGCTTTCTTGCGCATTTACGAAATTTATAATTTATTTTAAAATTTCAAAAAAAAATTTTCCCTTAAATTATTCATAATTTTGATTTGGATTCATGTTTATTATAATTTTATTTTACATAATATAAGCTATGCAGTGATTCACATTTATATGTAATAGCCACTTTTGTAAAATTTCTAAAAATTGTAAATTTGGGGTGATGGGGATGGAACCGCTCTCATGATCGTCCACATGGGTCTATGAAAGTAAATTTTGCGCTAAAAGTAGGAACCCTTCCCCGGTATTGATAGGGTTACTGTATTTACAAACTATAGTGGTTGGTTTAAAATTTAATTTTTAACCTCGCCCATACTTTCCAGGTATGACAACGAATTTGGATACAGCTGTCGTATTGTAGACCTCATCACACACATGCACAAAGTAGATTCACAGAATTAGCGCCTCTTCGTTGTTTTCAGCTGCTGTCATATTGAACATTATTAAAATTGTTGTTCAAGAGAAACATTTGTTGTTATTTTTTATAGTATTTTTTAAAAATTTTGATTAAGTAATGTTATCGTTGCTTATGGACAGTACTCAAATTTGTCTTCCAGATGTTCATTCTATGTTGTAATAAATGAAGTAAATCATTGCAGTAAATGAAATTCTGTTTTTTCATATGGTAATGTCTGAATATTTATACGGAATCAATAGAATTATAAATCATATTAATTGAAATCGCTACCGAAATGCTTTACTCATAGTCTTGGGATCATCAACCTCACTTAAATAGCAGATTTAGGACCGATTTCACAAATTGTATTTTCTAGAAATTAGTTATGCGTTGAAAAATTGTTTCTTTTCGAAATATGTAAGAAATGTGCTTCTTATTTTCAATTTTATTAGTTTTTTTAAGAATATGAGAAATGAACATCTAATTATAAAATTATGCAAAAAGAAAATATTTATTCTAGAAATTAATCACTCCAATTATTAAAATTTGTCACCGATTACATTACTGAGATTAATATATCAATAGCTCTCAGCTAAGTGTGTCTATTGATATATGTATTCAGGATATATATTCTTTCCATATTCAGAATACCTGAAAATGGGGTAGTTTTGAAAGTCTAAATCTAGAAATATTTAAGCAATAATAATGAAATCCGCATGTATAATTGACCCATGTAATCAAATAGTATTAAGTTAATCCGTCAAAAGATTAAAAATAGATACACCCCTTGCAATTGTGGTGTTTTAGAAGAATTTTTCTTCTTTTTCAACCTTTATTGTACCAATCGAACAAAATACCTTTTTATGTGTAACGAGTGTGCCCTTTTTTCATGGATATATAAAAAATTATTTACAATTATGCAAATCCTTTTGGGTTACGATTAAATATATGGTTACCAAGGTTACTGCCAAACATATGAAAGAAATAATGTTTAATAATACTAAAAACACACATAAAAGAAACATATGAATTTATGATTAATTATGTGATATAGCCTGTTTTAAAAAATGTTTCGCAAAAAGTTTGATATCTATGTTTTATCAAAAGTTACTACTTTGTTAACACTTTTTTACTAAGTTATATAATAACTGTTGTTGTAATAATATGTGTAAATTTTGTATTTTGTAAAATATTTGTTAAACACTTACTGTTTTTCGGGAAACTTTTTTTTGAGACAGCCAATTTAGATATTATATCTTTCTAAATATCGTTTATGTCTTGTGCTGTCAGTGCTTTTAATATATATTTATTATTGTTTACTTTTTTATTTAATTTCTTATCTCTAGTTGGTTTTGGGATAAATCGATATTATTTTTCAAAATTAATAGGTATTATAAATAACTTTTTACCATTATTAAACTGATGTCTATTTTGATTTATATATCCAATTTAATTCTGACGAAACCTTTATATGTAATTTTTATACATGCATTAATTCTTTAAACCTTTATTTCTAATTTTTCACCATGAAAACTAAACATTGATTTTGTACTGATTTTTATCTTTTTATATACCATCCTACAGAAGAGTTAAATTTTATTTAAAAAATCTATAATTTACAAATGTTAAACATAAAGAAAATAAATTGGATGTTATCACAATAGACAATATAAATAGGTAGTAATCATTGATATCGTAATAATATTAATTAAGAAAATTTTTCCTATGGTTGCTATGAAAAGTTAGATTCAATAGTACTAAAAAGTACTACTTTTTAGTACTATTGAATCGAACTTTTGCAGTACTGTAGAAATTTTATAGATATAAGAGTTTTATGCATTTCTATTGTATAGTGAAAAGTTAGCTTTTTAATGATTCTAAATTTAATTAGATATCTATGCCTGTCAAATTCATGCATAATCAATGTTATTGTGTATTGGAAAATTTAAATTTAAAAATTATTATTATCAATTATGACATTTTGCATTTTTTCAATTTATTTATTTCTACAGCTGCATTATTACATTTGGATAATATACCTGGTGGTGAAATCTCTGGAATGGACGGTGATATGTTAGACTGGGTAACAAAAGACAGCGGGGATAGATATTGGAAAGAATTGGACCCATCCTGGTTGGCAGAAATTGTTAATATAGAGAATGAATATCCTGACATTGGAAATGCAATCAAGATAACAATGGATCTGGCTGAAAAAGAAAGTGTACCGGAATCAAACTGATACAAACTGTTTTATACCTATTATTTTTTGGATATTATACTGTTTAAAATACAGGTCATAAAACCATTATTTTATGCCCTGTTATTTGTGAA
Source organism: Vannuccia rotundouncinata (assembly GCA_034780395.1). NCBI lineage: Eukaryota > Metazoa > Platyhelminthes > Proseriata > Coelogynoporidae > Vannuccia > Vannuccia rotundouncinata. Next base: position 2,666 of record JAUZNC010050512.1, on the reverse strand, counting down.
TTTGAAATCAATAAAATTTTTAGAAAATTATTCTAGCTCTCTGATTTAAATTTTCCATTAAACAATAATAGACAACAATTTTTAATGATTAAGTACTGTAGAAATTAAACGTTTAAATCAATTTTAAATTAATTTAAAATGAATCGTAAATTGAAGTACAGAATTAAACGTTTAAATCAATTTCTATACAGTCACAATAGACATGACCATAGGAAAAAATAGCATTCCTTCGTAGGAAAATCACATTTCAATAGGAGGATATTTATTGATCGTCGATCGCTGCGCTCTCTCGAAATCAATAAATATCCTCGTATTGAAATGTATTAATTTTCCCCTATTTCAGGAAAATAGCTAAATTACGATATCAATGGTAGTAAGTATAATCAATTTAAATCAATTGTATTCTAAATTTTTAATTACCATTATTTTGAAAATAAAACAAAATATTAATGATTGATTCGAAAAGGTATTTTTTTACAAATGAAACGAATACATATGTGTCTCCCCCACACTTTATAAATATATTCAGGGCAATGTAGCCACAATATAGCCTTCCCAAAAACCAAAATTTTTTTTGAAAAAAATCATGATACCTTTATAATTACTAAAATTGTATTCGCGACATATAATAAATCTATGATTGATTAATATAAATTTGATTAACGCCCCATTATCAACCGCAACACCCAGTACTCTCAACGTCCTATTATTAACTACAATATCCAGTACTCTTAACGACCCATACAACACCTTATACTCTCAACGCCCCATACACCCACATTACATAAAAATGCAAACACCTAATAACACTATCAAACATTAAAATAACTTTTATCAAAAGAAATATGTTTATGATTGATAAATAATTGTTGTTATAGGTCAACAGAAAATTAAAGGATATTTTGTTTCTGAATGTAATAATTAACTGAAATATGTACCGAGTGTATATAGATATAATATTCTCTTTTCTCTGTTAATATATACATACATATAGGTATTATAGTTCATTCTTTAATCACACCAACCTAAAAAATATCAGAAAATCAAAATAATAAACTTGAAAATTCGATAGTTTTTAATAATTAGAGGTTAAACAATTCTATTAATCGATTAATAAATTAATTATTTGATATATATTTCGTAAAAATTATTACCAGATATATCTGCAGCGACCGGATAATCTGAAAACCTCCCATCCCAATCATAAATAGTCTACCGTATTATTATGATCAGCAATTAATGGCGTTAAATTAATTCCAAAAACATATTCCACTTTAAAATCTTATATATATTCTAATATAAAAACACATTAATATTGAATTTTTGAAATAAACAAGCAAACTGCGCCTAAACCGGACACCCATAAATCTAAACAAATCGTCCGGTTTATGGAAAGTGAAGAAGTCAAGGCCACTCTCTAATATGTATTGGCCAATTGCGCCAATTAGAATGTTATTGTATGTGGATTAATGCATGGCTGTCTGTCTCTCTATTGGTTATATACTGCTTTAGGAATGTTAAGACGGAATGTCTCTCTCTATTGTTTACTGATTTAGGAATTATACTGTTACTTTACAGGACTGTAATTGAAAAAGAGTCCGGATTACACACAGCTTAATTCTGTACAATACTATGTAAAAGACTGCGAAAAGCGTCCGGTGTACAGTTTAGGCGCGTCCGGTTTATAGGTGCTATTTAACATAGAAAAGATAGGAGAAAAATATTGGTTCTTTGTGTGGCGTCCTGTTTGAACAATCGTCCGGATTAAGCGCGTCCGGTTTAGGCGGAGTAGACTGTCAAAATTAATGTCCTTAACATGATGAAATATTTAAATAAAACATTGAATTTTTGAACATTGAATTGAAACATTGAACAACAAGATTTTTTGAACAAGCCAAGATTCCAAAGACTGTAGCACTGTAAAGCACTGTAGCGCTCGACAAATGGCAGTTCTGGTCAGTATAAGGACGTGAGGGACCCATCGTGTACGCATCCGCATTTGAGTTCTAAGTTGAAGTTGAGTATGACCAACATGCGGATTGATAAACAATTATCATCAGTAATTCGTTGATTGATGTTCTCTATGGCCCCGTCCGTACAGAGCTCATTGGTCGTCCTTGCCCTGGAGAATGATTGAAACTTAACCAAATAACATCGGAAAATTATTTTCTAAAGCTGACTGAATCATTTAGCTAGTCGGTTTCTAAATATTCGTAAATCTGAACAGTTCTCATTTAGCTTCGACGTAAAATTTCAAAGAAAAAGTACATTTTGTCAACTGAAAATTCCATTTTTCCTATGGTTGCTATGAAAAGTTAGATTCAATAGTACTAAAAAGTAGCACTTTTTAGAACTGTGGAACTTTTCCAGTACTGTAGAAATTATAGAAATTATAGAAATTATATGCATTTCTATTGTATAGTGAAAAATAACTTTAAATGATTTTAAATTAAATTAGAAATTGCTTTATTTCAATAAATTAATAATGAATAGACAACAAACTTCTAGTTAACTTTTAAAGATTTTTAAAGATTAATAAATTACTAAGTATTACTTTTTCAATTTCAGGAAAATAGCTATTTGATAAAGATATCTAAGCCAACGGTAGTTGGCTGTTAGCTCTGTATATGCTAATAAGCCTTGCGCCGGTGTGTATATAGGACCGC
>JAUZNC010050490.1:0-15396 GCA_034780395.1 Vannuccia rotundouncinata | reverse complement strand
TCTCTATATATATAACTTTTCGTTATTGACATTTGAGAATATTATATTTGTTGATAAAATTGTCATTTAGCAGACAAGGAGAATACAAATTCCAATAAATAGCAAATGTATAATATCTTTATTGTCATCATAATAATATTGTTATTTTCTTTAATTGTTGATTTTTATCTTGGGTACATCTTAAAATAAATATTAAAACAAATTGTAACAGTGCATAAATAGAGAGGATTTTATTTATTATATTTAGATTGAAATGACTGGTTTCGGTTACTTCCACCTTTATTCGACCTGAAATTGTGATTCTTACATTTGTTTGTAGTTCAAACAACCAGATCAAAAATACGAATTGAAGCGTTTATCTGAATTTAAATAATTTAAAAAACCGTTTATCAATCTTACTTGTATCATAACCAATCAGTGTTAAATAAAAAAACGGTTTTATTATTTAGTTTGACTGTTGAATCTTCTTTATGACGTGGATTCGTGAAAATACTCAATACACATGGGCCCAACGATGTGCTCTTTATATGCTAAAGAAGGGACCCCTACCAAAACACGTTGGTATAATTATGGATGGCAATCGTCGATTTGCTAGAAAAATGAGCATCAACAAATCACAAGGTCATTTAAAAGGTTTCAACAAACTAGCTGAGGTTTGTTCCTAGTTTTTGCAATATATTCTACTCATGGATATATCGTTTTGTACTATAATGCATTGTATTATTGAGTCAGTATATTAATATCTTTATTTATTATTTCAGACGCTGGAATGGTGTCGTGACCTTGGGATAACAGAACTGACCGTTTATGCTTTTAGTATTGAAAACTTTAAGAGAACTCAAGAAGAAATTGACTGTTTAATGACTTTAGCTAAGGAGAAATTTTATAAACTAATTGAAGAAAAGTAAGCATATGAGACTTGTTTGGCTAAATGTAATAAAACGTAAACGTCTTGAAACAAATACAAAATTGGCGATCCAGATTGTTCAATCGATCGATCTTATTCACTAAAATTGTGTCTTTGGATGTATATAATTTTATATTATACCATTTAGTTTGAAGTTAACAAAATTTTACGAATTGTAATGCAATAACATTGGACATACGTCTAAATGATTTTATTGAATTTCAGAGAGACGTTGGATAAACACGGTGTCCGGGTTAGTGTTATCGGAAATCTTGATATGTTGCCACTTGATGTTCGACGATTGGCAGCAGAAGTAATTATATCCACAAGACAGAACGCTAAGTGAGTTAGAATGTTTTATGTTTTCACAACTTCTGTTGCATTAAATAGAGAAACTATTGGGTACCTTTCTTTGTGATAAAATAATCGTGCCAAAAGAAAACTGTTATTTGAACAATATGTAGATAATATGATTTTAGTAGGTAACTATTTAAGAATTGACCGACTTCAGAGTGATGCTCAACGTTTGCATGGCTTACACAAGTCGTGATGAAATGACCGTTGCAATTCGGAACGTTCGAGATGGCGTACAGCAAGGCATATTATTAGAAAGGTAGATTTAAAGTCATTTCTATTCCCGCATATCATGTTACTTCTTTTTAACTTCTTATATTTGAGTCTCATATATCAAACAAGGTATTGTATGGTACCGAAAATATTTCCAGCAATAACGTTGTCTACGAATGTGTCTTTTGCTCTTATAACATTTTTCCTATTTGTACGCTTTTGGAATTATGAAGCCTGATATTAAAATTCTATTACAACTTATACCAAAAATATATATAACAGTTTATTACTAGTTGAGGACATTAAGATATTACGTCACATGTACGTCCTCATAATCTTTAGTCATTTTTAGCGCTTCCCAATTTTCATAAATCGAAATATTTGAACTTATATTTTGTGATACCCGCAGTTAGTTAAAGTGTTCTGTGTGAGCATAATATGCATTTCACACCCTCTGGTGCCTTCAGCGATATCACCGAGGAAGTGCTAGAACGCTCCATGTACATGCGTGACTCATCGTCCGTCGACCTCCTCATTCGAACCTCTGGTGAGTCGCGTTTCTCCGACTTCCTCATGTGGCAGACGAGTTTTGCCTGTCTCTCCTTCGTTGATGTGCTTTGGCCTGAGTTCTCGATTTGGCACCTGTTTGCCAGTGTCTTTCATTATCAGCGCAACTACCAAGCTATTGACGTAAGCGCTTAACTTACTTCTTCCGGTCTCATGCTTATGTATTTAATTTTAATACGTTCGTTCAATTTAAGAAGTCACTTGTTTTATAAAATGTTATCTTATTTTGATTGAATTCTTAATCAAATTGTTTTCCATAATTTATACTACAATTTTTTTTTCGAAGGATTAATAGCCGCCACCTTCTCGCATGTAAAACTGACTCCAATACATTTATAATTTTTAAGTTAGTCATATAAACAATAATTTTATTGATTAATATAATACAACACTTGTGTGTTTATAATACAGCACTTGAAATACAACCCCATGTGCGTTTGACAGTAGGTTGCAGTAAAAGTTGTTCTACCTCCATAATATAAAGAGTATAATTGCACCGCTAATAGTTGGGTTATATTGATGTTTATGAGTAAGAAAAAGTTTTATAAACAGTTACAGTTCTACATTTTCAAGTGTCCGTTGATCTTTTTGCTATTTCCATGTTAGAATATTTTTAATGACGTATAAAAGTTATTACTGTCTTATTTTCATCCAGCGAAATTACTTTTTCGTAAAATAAAACAAATAATTTTAATATTAATACATTTTTATACATTCATTGATCAGGAATCTAGGCGTCTCTACCTCGCTAATCGCGATCTACTCCAAGCCACCGATAACACTGCGGTTGCTAATGGCAACGGTGTGTGTACCAGCCCCTCACCACAGGTCACCGAAGAGATTCGTCGTCGGGAAAGGGTGTCGCGCTATTTGACAGACCTGAATGACCGCTACTGGTCATATCTCACCGAACTCTACACATTGCCGAAAACGTGTGTACCGCTTCATGTGCCTCAGGACTGCTGAAGCGATCGATAATATCCACCTATGTGGCGTTGAATCTACTGGCTGTGTTTTGAAGAGTTATATGACGGTGTGTTGACCTCCTTTATATCAAGGTGCATAATTTCAGTCCACAGACTTATATTTATATTCCACAAACTTATATTTATATCTGACAACTAGGTGTAAATGACACCCAGCTGTCCTTGTGTTCTGAAGTTTTGAAGTTAAGAGCATTTTCTAATTGATATCTGCATTAAGTTAAAACTCTTTTTTCAGAATTTGTTTTGCCATAAAACATCTTACATTTTCGAATAGGATAATTTTTAAACTTATTTTTCAAATTAGTCGTCATATTATTGATTTGAAATTTGTCTATGAAACCGATATTTAACTTGCAAACCCAATTTGTTGGTTGTTATAGAACCTTATTCCATCTGCTGCAAATTCAAATCGATTTTGTATAATGTCACGGCGAAGTGTGTCAGAGAGACAAGCAATAAAAAGTCAAGATCAAATACATTGTGGGTAAATGATATGCATACTAAGTTTTACTCAATACTTTTTCACCACTAGGACTAATACAAATAATATATTGATTATTTGTACCATTTAAAATCTATTTTATGATTGTGTAATTGTAGCAGTGGAATTTTATGCTTACAGTGTTTCATTCTATTTAGATTGTGTTTAATCTTAAATTTTATAAATTTCTGAAAGTATTGTTATTTTGTCGATTTATTTATTTTTAGAGGATGTAATTTATATGTTTAAATGAATTGTATACTTATTGTATATATTAAGACTGAATTACTGAAATGTTATTATGATATTATACCATATTTGAAAAGCGATAATTTTTGACAATTTTGCGATTTCTTTGTCTCTGGAAAGTAGAAATGGATTTCGTTAAAATAGTTTGCAAATAATTATATAAATTTTATTGCATATTCATCCAACCAAAGTTGAAATGAAATAACAAGAATACTTTGATTCATCGAATTGTAATACAATTTGTAAATATGCTGTATCTTATTGAATAATATATAATTATTTCATCTTTTGTAGTATGACAGCCAAAATAGTTTTAATTCAATTAAAGTTCACATTATGGTTCACAGGTCACAATTTAGGAAATAGTGTAGTATGTATTTTGATTAGTTTTGTACACTAATTTCAAGTTTTGCTCTTTTTGTTTGTAAATGATAAAGTTTTCCAATCTTACATGTAATTTTATTTATGTACATATTTAAGATTGCTTATATAGCCTTTTTTATTTATTTTATGCAATAAAGTAAGTATGGAATTTAATAATTAGTCCCGTGTTTCTATTGTTAAATAATTTTGCGTGACATTATATTGTCATTTTAATTACATATAACTTTGAATAATTGAAGCCTGTAGAATGAGAACCGGATAACTCTATTTTTTACATATTTCAGAAATCAATCTTAATGATTTTGATTTGTTTCACATTTTGTTTATATTATGTTTTTTCCCTTTTTACTCTATTATTCTGTAGTAAAAACAAATTGAATTCATGTGATAAATCTTACAGATATTAACCTCGAGTGCTAGTGTCCAGAAAATATCGATTGTACTAACCTAGCCGGTTCTCATTCAAAAAATTACACTATACAAGTGTGGATCATTACTGAGAACCAACTAAATTATCTAAGTCTTTCTTTTAATAAAAATAACAAGAAAATTAATCTATGTTTTTTAAATTATGTATTATAATAACAAAATATAATATAAAATGTGGTTAAAAGTCAATAACTCAAAAGATATGATAAGTGGTTTGTCAATAGTCAATAATTCTCATCCTCAAGTTTGTATCAGGGACATGAAACCCCGATTTCATGGTAATTTGACTACAAGGCGAAATCTAATTTTTTTATAAATGAATTTTGCTAAATTTTATACGTAGTTAGATTTTTCATTATCTTATAATACTAATTTGAAGAAAAATATTGATATAGGAGAGAACAATATAAGAGAACAACTTTTCAAACGATAATCAAATAATGTGAAGTCTTTTATTCACTATACATTTTATGTAGAAATATATGTTTGTGATAAAAAAACATATTGAATATGCATTCTAAACTAATAAATGTCAATAAAAATACATAATATTGATCCTCTATATAATATTATACTATGATGCATATAATACAAATAATCAGTAACAGTTAATAATTGTAATTACATATATACAAAAAGTGAAATAAATGTGAATAATAAAAAAAATGAATATGTTTACACAAATACAATTAAGTTTTCTAAAATTTCTATGTACACTGAAAAACAAACTAATATATTCAAGAAATGTAAATAAATTATGACGATTGTAGTTTTCTCAATTTACGCTCTTCAAGAACCAACTGCGGAGGTTCATTTAATTGTAATTACATACATATATACAAAAAAGTTGTGTGTTGATATACAGGAAGTAAAATAAAATTGTGAATAATACAAATTCGAATTAATGTGTTAAGACAAATACAATTAAGTTTTCTAAAATATATATGTACACTGAAAAACTAACTAATATATTCCAGAAATGTAAATAAATTACGACGATTGTAGTTTTCGAATTTATTCTCTTCAAGAGCCAACTGCGGAGGTTTATTTATTGTCTCGATCTTAGTAATTCCTTTTAAAAAACGACTATGGTTTTCAGAATAACTGGCATGTGAACATCGTCTTTTGGTTTAATATATGCAAAGAAAAATACATATAGTGGAACAATTTACCAATAGGTATATAAACAACAAATAAATTGGTCAACGTTGGACGTCAAAATTCCAAAAAAGCAAAGACATAATTCTGAAAACTGAAACTAATCTTCTTTAGGATTACAGACCTTACCTCGTGAAACCATTTGTGTAATTTCCCAATCAGAACAGGTTTTCACTCAAATAAGTGGTCGAAATAAGTGTGTTATCCGGTTCTCATGCAAAATAATTCTGGAATAAAAAGCAACTGAGGCGCTTTTAATTCACCAAAATATTTACCACAAAAAAGTTGCAAAAAAATGCATACAACTCAAATTCGTCAAAAAGTGAGTTAGCCGGTTCTCATTCTACAGGCTTTAATTGTTATTACTAGTAATTGATTATTTATAATATTTACAAGAGATATTAATCTAAGGTATTTGCATAACTTATCGTTATCTAAATTATAACTAAACAGCTGAATTAATTTTATATACTGATAAGTACTTTAGATATAAGAACTAAAAATAATAAATTTTAACATTTATTGAAAGATTTGTTGCTTATATACTTTTTTTATACGAATAATGTTAATATTATTTTCAGATTTAATAAAATAAATTATATGCATTAAATCTTGTTGTTTTTATAATAATCAATTACTCAAAAAAATTCATAAAATAACGACCAATCAAAAGATGAATTATAACTAACTTTATACTAGAAATTGTTATAGCGGTTCACATTTCAGTGTTATTATTTTGAGTGTATTTTACCTTAATATTTTTTAATAGGCTTTACACTAAGGCAGTTTTTTGGAGACCCACATCCCCTGTAAAGCAAACTGAATCATTCCTCTAAAGCGTTAGGTTACACATTAAACAATATATACTTACCTGAACACCCCACTATTTAAAAATCATCAATTTAATGATATTATAATTGCCAATCAGTTTATTGTGTTCTTTCAGATATTTTACGCTGTGTGTATAATTAGCATTTGGAACAAATTCCTTTAGACAAAAGTGTATGTATATACGATTGGGCAAACGATCGGATTCCAGATTCATGGCGTTTAATTAATTAATACATCCGATTTTGTTTGCTCAACCGCATAAGCCATAACAGTATTTGGCAGAATTACTCTCATTATTGATAGACAAATAATGATGGATAAATTGTGAATTTTTATGAGTCAATATATATGTACTCTAAATCCATCGTTCTTAATACTCTGTATGGGATGCAATGATACAGAGAGCATTCTATTATGATATATTATATACTAAAAAAACTTGTAGTTTTAGAACAGCACTTCCTGTCCTCACATTTTACTATCTGTAGCATTTATATTGGCTTTCTTTCACATGGTTCTGCCGTCTCCAATCTAAACCAATAGTATCTGTGGATATCTTTGTTTACTTATATAAATGCTAACTTGGTAATTCTATATATACTGCAGGATGACCATCATTACTACTTGACAATTTATTTAGCATTACGCATGCAATATGAAAGACCCTTCCAGCTCCAATCACCCCCCTCTCCTTTGACGCAGTAAAACACCAATTTATGCACACCCATCCCATATATGGCTGCGTTACTTAATATTCGAACACCCACTAGTTAAATCTGTAACAATCAAAATTTTGTTTTGCTTGCTTAAATTAACAAAACATAAGTTTCATTTTCGTTTGTTTTCTGCTCTGTATTATTTCTTCTTCCTCAGGATGATGCAATAATATATTAATCAGCTTTTCGCTGACTTTTTGCGCTAAGAAATCCTTTGCAAATTGTAAATATCTGTTTAATTAATAATTTAATTGTATAAAAAGTTTTTTTTATCATATTTATAATTCCAATCTATATACTATATAGCCTTTCAAATTCTTGTTTTTAGTAAACAAAATACAAAAATGCAATTTTTCATGAGATAGCCTATACATATTCTTATAACTTGATAAAACAATTGAATAAATTTTTTTTAAATAGGGTCATTTCAATGTATCTATTCAAACTTAACTTTTCTGATGGCATGGACTTTATTTTTATGATTTCAAATTTTCAGTCTCAGTTGTCAGTATAATGAACTGTTGTTCATTGTCTGTGCACTAATTTAAGATACTACCCAGTCCCTTATATTTACAAGAATTGGTAAAATATATGGTGATCCTGCATAAGTAGGCCATAAAATAAATGTTATAAAATCAAAACAAAGCTTTAAAAACAATCTTATTTCTAAGTCCGCTGCTGGGTCTACCACACCTTCTCCATGTTTCTGATGAAGAGCTTGGAAATAAGATTGTTTTTAAGCTTTGTATCAATTTTATGGCTGACTGCAGGATTGCTCAATTTTATTGCTCTTAAATACTTAAAATTTGGTGCAGTCATCAGGCATTATAGAATTCTGAATTCAAAAGCTTAGACCAATTTTTGGTAATTCTTTATATGCCTTTTGTTATCGTTTTAATGCTGCAAAATCCACTCATCCCTTGTTAAAAGAAAATTTATTTATTATGCACAATGTTTTAAATCTACAATTTTATATGTAAATATGAACAAAAGCAGGAAAATAATGACTGATATAATTGAAGAACTTTTAGATTCATTGGAAAAATTAAATTAAAAAAATGCAGTTATCAGGTGACCAGATCAAAATAATTATTTACTAAACTAAAAAGCAGAATACTGAATATGGAATTAGAAAATGGGAAAACTTTTTTGGACCTAATCACAAGGTTTTATCATTGGATATTATAACAGTATTATTCAGTATATCTTGATTGAAAATTATTACTCAGTCAACTTTGTCAGACCTGATTGCATTATACAGAGTTTCCACAGGTCACTGAATTTAATCAGTCAGGTATTTTAATTTTTATATATTAAATATTTTAAACACCTTTTAATATATGCATTTTAGGAGAAAAAATAACCTCAAAATTTGTTCACTCTTTGTGTGAATTCTAATTTATTCATACATTTATCTCATACATTTATTAAGACTGTTGTATTAAAAGCTTAGGGTTTTTAATTTTAGTAGGTAAGCTACATTTATATTTTTTATTATATTAGAATGTTGCATTTAGTAGCTTAACAGTGTTTATGCAGATTAATAATGTACAGATTCCATATTTTAATATTTTTTTGTATTCTGTGTTTTAGTAATAACTGATTGGATCATATGGTTTCCATAAAAAAGTACAAACCCTTTTTAATTATTTTGTATCTTAGAAAAAAACTTATCATAGTATTGTTGGTAATTCTGAAAGTAGATATAGATATTATGAATGAAAAATTGAATGTGTTAAGTTGTGACTAAGTGTTGGACCATCCCTGTTAATAATGATCTTTAATAACATCTTAATTTAACAAAATTCCATGTTTTTACTTTACATTGATTTTATTTTTAATTAGTATATAATTTAGTATATAATTTATTCAATATCCCTAATCACATTATTGAAAAATTAATTTGTTACTTTTTTATTATTACTATAGGTTCCTTATTTAGTTATCATGTAATAATTTTAGTTATATTGTCAAATTGTACATTTTTGAAAAATTTTATACATTGTTATGTCTACATTATTAGGTACTTCTTCTTTCAATTCTCTTTAGTCTTTTTTAAAATCATTATTTTCATCTAATTCTTCAATCAATCAATCTTATATCTGCTCAATAATGGGCTGAGGATTTTTGATCAAATTATATCTATATGATTGAAGCTATTATTTATAACTCTTTAGGGGTTCTGTTCGATATGATATAAGGGTGCATGCCTAAATTCACTTTATATAGGGAACCTTTTCATATTTCTTTTACCAAGAGAATAAACATAACCCAACAATAATATGATTATTATACAGCACTTATGCTTATTTATACCAAATTAACACCAAAACCAAAGGCAATTTTGTTCTCCTATAATTAGATAAGTTCAGCTGCACATATTCAATCTTGAAGGAATTTTGCACAAAATAATAAATATATTGATCTGATCCTTTGCTCCAAATTTTTTATTCTTGATAAAATTGTATTCATATTATAAAAAAATTCAATAAAATATATACTCTACCTATATATTAATATTTCTTTTCAGATCTTTAAAAATGGCTCTTTTTGCCCATTCTTCAAAATCAACACTTTACAAAAAAGCAACTCTGAAATATAAAAATGGCCGCTATAACAGGTATGGCACTTTTGTGGCAGGATGGGGAACTTGCTACCCCTGACCATTTTGATTCTACTGAAAATGAATTCAACTGTTACGGAGATGGTAAGAATTAAATTAATTTGTCTTCATAAATTCAATTTTTTTCATAAATATATATATTTAAATCAGAATAGCTTGTGTACGTTATTAACGATTTATAGTTCCAGATCTTTTTCCTGACTTGAATATTGAATTGTTCGAAGAGATTGTGAAGTCTTCAGATTCATCATCATTTGACAATGCATACCAAGAAACGCCAAGACCTGTCAAGAAATTGTTCCCAGTACTAAATTCTCCATCGTCTGTGTCGGCGGGTAGTCCTAATAATATGGAGGATGTAGAGGAGGATGACTTTTCTGATCTTCTGCATTGTTTTCCTAAGGTAACAATATTCTTACAATACCTACTGACTTTTAAATGAAAGTCTAAAAGAATCATTCGTAGTGAATCAATTGTGAAGTATTTTTTAGAACTTAGGTGCCACGTATTGTGACACCTAAGTTGACCAATTAGCCAGATTATTGGTTATTTACTCTTCAATAAAACTGGTTAGACAGATTTATAGCAGATTAAAAAATGTGACTAGTTAACCTGAGTATTAATATATGTAGTAAATAACATGAACATAAAATAGACATTATTAATTTTGCAATTAAATTCTTTTTAGGACTTTGGCCTCCAGGATGAAGATTTCAACTTACACGAATGTTCGATTGATCTGTGTTTGTCCAATGATCAGTTTATGACTCCAAGGACATTCAGTGACGAGGATTCCGAACAAGTTGACTTTTTTGCCGATGAGGAGTCTCTCTACAGTGATGAGACTAGTTCAGGCTTTTCTGGACCTTTCTTCCGAAGTTCGGGTCCTTCTGTTAAATACGCTCACGTTGATTTGACGAATGGTGGTAGTAGGTTGAATCGACGTAAGAAGCTGAAGCGGTGTAAGCGTAGATCTGTTGTCTCTGACCATGATCGGCAGCAGAAAAAGAAAGCGGCTAATCGGGTTGCAGCTCGGCGATACAGGGAGAAACAGAAAGTCCAAATTTGTTCAGATGAGTCGAATCTTTCCAAGGCAGAGTCAAGATTTGCAAAAGCGCGTGCCCTTGTTAGTGATAAGAGGCATGAAATCAATTTACTGAAGAACTTGTTTCTTCAAATGTTAAGTCGGCGTAATAATTATTAGTTGTAACATTTGAATATTTTAAGAATAAATAAACAATTATCGTGTTTTGTTTTACAATTTCTTATATGTAATTTCTTGTTTTAGTTTAGTTAAAACTGACACTAATGACAATGTCCTTTCGACATTTCTATTTTCTCACGTGAATTGTGTATGCAATCTAACATTATTATTTTATGTTTACAGCATCATTATGCTAAAAATATTGTTCATATCATGATATTATTATTGTGTATCTATTTTACTTTGTATCATGTCACTATATATGTGTTTTTAGTTATTTTTATCTTATTGTGTGTATTTAACATCTACAATATATAATTAAACTTATGTCAAGTTATGGTTGTATTTTATTTTGAAGTCTTATTAAAATGTGTCGTTTTAAAAAAATTTCTCCATATTTAAAAATTGAATAAACATTTCATAATTAGTGTAGCAAAGTTCAAAGCAAATTTATTTTTTAAAGAATTAAAAATGTAATTGCTCCAAATTAAAGTTTATGGGTGTAATTAATTTGATCACCCTAATTCTCGGTAATGATATCCTAAAATTCCGCCGGCTTATATCTATTTCTTACTACTATTTAAACTTTAGAGCAACATTTTCTTATATAAGGAGCAATATATTTCATTTACAAAAATAGTGTGCAGAGAATTATTCAACCGTATATTACTGTGTTACAAAATTTAATTATATGACGTATTTTGGACCACTAAAAAGCATAGGTCATACCAATCTTAGTATTGTATGCATATTTAGTTATATTCACGGTGGCCATATATACAGGAATTTCCCGTACAGGCCCGGAGGCTCGAGCCCCCAAACTTTTCTGAACTGGCGCCTTTTTAATATAAGTAAAAAAAAATATATTTGGTCTATTTTAAGATTATTAAAAATAATTTTTTTTAGATTTAAAAAAATAAAAATGACAGAATATATATAAAATGTGATATACCAACCCCACAACCTCTCTTTTATTTGTAATACATCATAAAATAAGCGCCTATTTAAAAAATGTTACTCCTATTACATAAGATCACAACACAACTTACCTAAGAATATGTGCGCCTTTTTATTGAAACTAAAATAAATGCCTTTTGTCTATAATTATAATTGAACTCTGTGTATAAGTATAATGTCATTATTTATAACTGAAATGCAAAGTCTGTGGATAAAACATAATTATCTACATCCATTATAGATATTAATTTAATAAATGAACAGTTTATTCAATCTCTCCCTTATAGCCCAAAATCCTTTTTTAAATTTACTGATATTCATATAGTTACGAACTGATTAATAATTGTGTTTCACTTTAAAGTTACATTTATCCTAAAACTCACATGATATGCATATGTTTTTCTAAAAACGTATTTTTAGCGTCACACATGTGTTTAGATCCCAATTGTTATGCGGTTGACAAATATATTTTAATTATATATTTATTATATAATTAATTTTATCTACATCAAATTATATATTTTTATTATGGTTATTATATTTTTATTATGATCATACACATTTGAATGTCAACCGCTTTACACTTGTGAAATTTTGGACTATGACTATCATTTCCATCCAGTAAATCCATATTGCAGGGCCGGCCGGCGCTGCCAATTTTCGGTTTGGGGGGCCATGATGTAAAAGGGCACGTTTCAAAACTAAAGGGCACCCTATAAATGCAACTATCATGTGTGTATGTTATATGTTAATTAATAATAAGTATATATAACAAATCAGGTGGTGAGCATAAAGACTGATCATAATTGAAGTATAAAAGAAGCAGTTACACATTAAAATTAAGACTTATGAAAAATAGCCAAATTTTGTAAGCCTGCGTTCAGACTTTGCAACAAAATCTCTGGCTACATGTGTCAAATTGAGGTCATGATCTGTCCTATGTTTGTGAGTATGTAGCACCATCTATATATCTAACTATTATAGTAAAATATAATTTGTAAATAACATAGTAAATCCAAATCTATTCACTATACTATTACATTTATAAATAATCGTAGATATTATTTTAGATATATAGCCGAACTTTCCTAATCAAATTATTTTATCAATTTATTAAAATTTTGCACCTTTTTAGTTACAAGCCCCCCCAAAAAAAATTAAATACATGCCTACAACCCTGCCGTATATACTTGAATTTGACAATTTAACCAAAATATATACTTAAATTAGGATAAAAATATGGGAATATACTGGAAATTTGTTATTTCTATGATTAGTTTTTTTTTAACTCTAGATATTCATAATGCCAGAATCATCTTCCAACTGCACTTGGAACGTTTATTTTTTAAGTGGAAAAGTTAATAAAGATTGAAAAACACATACTTTTAAGCAGGAAAATATATTGCAATTACACGGGAATTTTTTTGTAAATCATAAATTAAATGTAATGATCTATAATTAATGTGTTAGTTCTTTAAGTGGCTAAATACCTGTCTAAAAGAATTATGTATAATTCACTGAATTCACTGAAACTAATTTTAGACTCTAGTTTAATATTTATTCAGATTTTCTCTTATTTGTGAATTTTGTGTTTTATCAAAAAATTATTAATATAATTTTACCGCTTCTTCGTGGTAAAAATATAGTTAATGTCGTAAAATTATAATAGTGAATATCTTGTATTATATCCTTATTATAATTCTCGTTTTAAAATGTTTTAGTTTATTATTAAAGGTTATAACTTTATATTTACTTAGTCATATTTATATTTCACGGTATCGAATTAATTAATGTCCTCTTGCAGTTTCGAAAATTTCTGTTATAACATCTTGAATATATTGATACTACTATATTATAGTATTATAGTAGTATATGTATTATAGTAGCATATCATAATTATTTAATTTATTCGTATGGAATCAAAATATTTTTGAAAGAATGATATTAAACTAGTATCATAGCCAATTAAATAAGTTTCAAAAAGTGTTCTATATTATTACATGGAAGTTTTTTTAAACATCCCAGCTGTTATAAGCTGTTTGGAAACTGTATGTATTTGGCGTTTGTCTTTTATAAATCAAACTCTATTTCCAGGAAATCAAATATTTAGAATAATTTAATAGAAGAAAGACCGAAAATGTAAAAAGAATCTAAAAGAAATATTAAACAAACTCAGAATACTCAAAGATTGAAAATAAAATATATATGGCAAAATACTATTTATTGCTACAAAAAAACTAAATTAAAAAATAGCACTTGTGATAAAAAAACAGGAGAGTGGCTACGCTGGGAAATTATCTCTATTCAAACAAATATGTTGATAATTTAAGTATGAACATCAATAATCCACTAATTTGGAGATTGGCTAAACGCCTCGTCATGTAGATGATACGTATAAGGCAGGTAATTGAAATATAAAAATATGTTAGGATTTTTATTTTGAATTCACTCACTTTTTTATTTAAATCCACTCATTATAAGTAAAGTTAATTTATTTCTTGAATATTTGCTTATTTTGCTCAAAAAACTCTCATTTACTAAAAATTCCCCAAAAAAATAATGACATTCTAGTTCAATAATATTCTATGTACAATTCGTGATAATATTTGCGATTGAAATCGCGTATAATTTACGTAATTCATGTACTTAGAATAATCTTTTGAATAATCAACTGAAAAATTGTGCATTTGTTTTCGTAACCACGCTAAATGATTATACGTGTTAAATTATTAATCAAAATATCTAGATTTAGTCATTTAGTTAATTTTTGGGATGAAAAGGAAAGACTATAGAAAAGCAAACACCCAAAAATACTTAAAAATCGCAAATCTGCTTTGACTTTATTTTTCGAATAAAAATGTACAAATGGGAGAAATAACCTAATACGATTAAACATTAGATTCGGTTTTAGAAATGTTTTGTCACACTGAGAAAATCTAATAATAATTAAATAGAAGTTTTATTCTATAAGTAAATTAGTGTATTAGCAATGAGAATTTACACACGTAAAATGATCATAGAGAAAAAGCAAAAAAGTTAAAAAAAAAACAAATAAAAAGCAACAAAACATAGGTAATAAGATGAAAGCTATAAGTAGTATCAATGCCAATCAATATTCTTTAAGTAGATATTTCCACAATATTTTCGAATGGAAAACTATAGTAACAAAGCAAAATTTCCGCGGTTGTCAGATATATACTGAAAGCAGGGACCGCGGAGCGAAATTTTTATTGGGGGGGGGGCAAAAGTTAATAGGCGCTCATAATACATTTCCCATTTTTTCTGAGAAGAAGTTCAGAGACAGTTAGGAGACAGTAAATCATAGTACAACAATTTA
>JAUZNC010050479.1:0-15398 GCA_034780395.1 Vannuccia rotundouncinata | reverse complement strand
ATGACAACAGTGGTATCTATGCAGATGATAATGTGTCACAAGAAGCAAATATGATGACAACAGTGGTATCTATGCAGATGATAATGTGTCACAAGAAGCAAATATGATGACAACAATGGTATATATGCAGATGATAATGTGTCACAAGAAGCAAATAGAATGACAACAGTGGTATCTATGCAGATTATAATGTGTCACAAGAAGCAAATAGAATGACAACAGTGGTATCTATGCAGATGATAATGTGTCACAAGAAGCAAATATGATGACAACAGTGGTATCTATGCAGATGATAATGTGTCACAAGAAGAAAATATGATGACAACAGTGGTATCTATGCAGATGATAATGTGTCACAAGAAGCAAATATGATGACAACAGTGGTATCTATGCAGATGATAATGAGTCACAAGAAGCAAGTTTAAAATAATAATTATAGACAGGTGGTATTTGTTCATAACTTACCACAACATCAGCAGTTGTTTCAGTTATTTTTTGATTGTAGAAATCTTTTCTAGACGCTGAATGAAGAAATCTTGAATGAATAATAAATGCAGATATCAAAATTGAAGTATTTCCAAAATCATACCAGTCTTTCTTAGTGGACTCTTCTCTGATTTTGCAGATCCATTAAACCTCTTCTCTGGTGATCCTTGTCCAGAATCTTCATCACTGTCGACAATTAGTCGTCTTCTTTTCTTTTGTGGAGGAAGGGGGCATCCATTTGGAGAAGATGAACCACTGTTTGGAGAGGTCTTAACTTCTTTTTTTGATATTTCATTGCTGTAAAGACCACTGAGAGCTAACTTTAAGGCATAACAGGCATATTACAATATAATTTAACAAACCTTTTTGATGAAGAGGTATTCGTTGAAAAAAACGATCTAAAAATTTTAATTTGACAATAGTAAGATAATATAAGTAATAAGATATGTGTTTAATTAATACCTTAGTTAATTTTAGATTTGCAATGAATAAATAATTTTTGTGCAAGGTAGATTCCACAAAGCAGTATTAGTTACTAACAGGACTAAAATATTTTGATTTTTCACTTAATTTGATAAAAAATGTATATATTTATGGTTTCCTGCTAAAAATGGGTTGGTTTAAGAGTGGCATAAACATGATTATTTTATTATTATGGAATCTGTAGTATATTTATAAATGTTACTATGTCTATATAGTGATATACATTTAAATGCAATGCAGTCCACCTGCTTCATCTGGAGTTTGCTATTTATTTTTTCATCAAACAAAAGAACAGTCCTGTGCTGACCATGCACCTTCTCTTTCAACATGCTGGTAAAAAAGCAGGAGACCACCAATACAATTATTTTGGAAGCTGGAGTATCCTACAGCCCCCCCCCCCAAATATTCCCACTGGCCAAATTGCTGCACCCTTTTACTGAACCAGCATTAGGTAATTAGGTATTAAGATAACATTTTATTATAATTAGATTCATTACTGTTAAAAACACAGAATGAAGTAACCTTGCTCACTATAAAATTAAATATTTAAAAACAAAGAAAGCTAAGTGAAATATTTAATACACTCAGCATAGGATCAAGAATCTATAAAATTTTGTATTATACACTAATCGGAATAAAATGCATAATTTATAAATTGTGGGGGAGGGGAGCTTTTAAAAGAAGAGCTGAATTTATGATAAGTTATAAATTAATATTACTACATAAATTGATATATTTATTATAGTCATACTAATTCAATAGCTAAATATAACATTTTCCATTGGAAACAATAGATCACTTTATACATGAAAATATACCTGAGGTTAAAATACAATCAAATTGCCATTACTAAAGATGCTTTTACTGTAAATGGGTTTTGCAACAGGGATAAAAGCACTCAAAAGGTTTGATGTGCATAAAACACACTGTGAATCAGTTTTCAAAGTAAAATTTTTGAGAATACCTTCTACTGCCACTTCACAAATTGACCAACAAATTAATAAACAACCAACAGTAGATATGCAGAAATATGCTACTGAAACAAATAGGAACACTTAAACTGTTGCTACTTCCAGGTTTGGCAATTAGAGGTTTATTGAGTGCAATTTGAAGAGAGGCAAAAATATTTTGTTATTTAAATTTTATGAACATTTTCTTGTTTATAAAGTACAAATATTCTTATTTAACTAATAATTATCTAGTATGTAGTGAGTTGATATCACATCATTTTGAATAAAAGGTTATATTTATAAAATAGATAAAATCATTCAATGAATATAAATGAAAGTTGGTGGGTGGGTCTGGTGGGTGGTTAGGTATGGGCCGGGTTCCTTTGGAGTTAGTAAAAAAAAATCTGTCTGTAACAACAGTCACTTTAGAGCCAGTTTTTAAAGATCACTAGTATTTGTTTTCTTTCTTTGAGTTGATGGAAAGTAAATAATTATTGCAATTCAACAAATGACCACCTCTCTTGCTTTCTATAAATGTTGCTTGAACTGCCATGATTAAGATACTTTATAGGCATGTTGAACTATATATTATATACTATGAACTATAAACTACTTCATAATGAATCATGCTCACAATTAATTTTATTTAATAATGTCTACCTAAATAAAGTTTGTCTAAATGCCTAAATATATGCCTGTTGTTCCAAATTGATGTTTCTCCTACATCCTATAGGTTCTAATAAAGCCAATTTATCAACCAGAAGTTTAAAATTAAATACAGTGGAAATTAGTTTCAAAAAGGTAAAAAACAATCTTATTTCTAAGCTCAATCATCATACCTTGAACATTAAAAACATGGAGAAAAACATTATTGATTTTATCAATTTTTAATGTTTTTCTTCACTTTTTACTAATTTATAAAATATAGGTCATGGATGAGCCTTAAACACCAACAGGTTGTGGATGTAGATGACCGTTTGTGGACATTTCAATTTATACAATCTATGTCTTATACATTTACATAATCTACAATGAGTGTCCATGATCAGTCGAAAGAGTTTTTAGCTGTTGACAATGATTTGTTGATGCTAAAAGATTATAATTTATAAGAAATTATACCTTTGTTTCATGTATAATAAAAAATAGTGTAATATGTTATTTTATATTACAAAAAATATTAAATTTGAAATTTGTGCAAAGAAAAATGATCAATCAGTTTTGAACAAAAATGATTTGTAGTTTATAATTCAAATGTCCACAATTGGTCGTCACTGCTTGACCATTTGTGAACATGTTCTCCACAAACAGTCCATTTTAATAATGGAAATGTTCACAAATGGTTGTGGACATGACTCAGTGGTGGATACAAAATTTTCTAAAAGAGGGGGCGCTGAAAACTAGAAATTTCTGAATAAAATATTTTGTATTAAAAAGTTTTTGTAAAACAAACATCAGTAATATTATAATATATACAATAGAAAAAATATTGTCAAAAACGAAAGCAGATAAAAGTTTTTTGTATAATAAAAAAATGGCGATCTATGTAGTTTTTGCAATTTTTGCCAAATATTAAGTCTTTTATTTTGGTTATTCCTTCAACTTCATTCCTAGCAATAATACATTAGCAATTGTTATTATATAATAGTGATAATATATGCGCTGATATTAAAGCAAAGGGGTACTTTTATAAATATGTTATACATCCACATAGTTCTAATTAATTTAAATATAATAATAATAATTATATTTTTATAAAAATGTGCCATATGTTGCAAGCAATGTCAACAGCACTAAGACAATAAGTATGTATAAAAAAATAAACAATAGATTAAATAAAGGTATTGAAAAAGGAAATAACATAAGATGCATTTTTATAAGATAATTACTTCAATAACATAGTAAATACTTCAGAATTAAGTAACTAAAATGAATAATATAAACCGCTTACTGGGGTGGATTTTGGGGGGGGGATGGATCCCGCCCCCCCCCCCCCCACCAATGAGATGAGAGTGCCCTGGCTTTTATCAATACCTAATAAACACCCCTAAATATTGACTCAATAAAACATTGATCTATGGAATTCCAAAGCACAAATTCTGTGAGTATGCCAAGAAATGCATTCTAATGTCTAAAAACCCAAAAAAAATCCTTGCAAGCTTGGATTGCATATAATATAAAATTTGCTTTTAAATTTGATTAGGATAGAAATTTATCCAAAAAAAAAGTTTTTAATATATGAATGCACATGTATAAGTCAGACAAAAAGTGCCCTTTTCACATTTTACTGCGCCCAACCCAATATGATTTTCTGGATCTGCACCTGGCTTAGTTATAAACATTGTATAGTTCAAAAAGTATAAGAACTTGACTAAGTGTACAATTATCAGTTCAAGTCAAGCAATTTAGTGTCATTCTTCGATTCAATATATTGAAAAATTTGTACACAATAGCATTAAAGTCCAAGTTTATATCTTTGTGCACAAATAATGAAAGGAGATCATTCATACATGCACTGGACATAACACTGTGTTGATCCGTTTTGATAAATTTGAATGCAGAGTTTGCTTACTCAACAGTGGCAGCTGCTACAGGCACAATCAACAAGTAATGCAGCGGATGATATATGTTTGGAAAAATTACTTTGTTGATAGACTGAATAGTCTTAGCAATGTCTGTCATATCATTCTTTCCACCCCAAAACTTTTTCCAACAACCAATTTCTTGAGAAAATGTGGCTGTGTCAGACAATACTGACTTGCCAAAATGAAAAAGTCATTCCTCTTGATCTTTTGTCAATTCTTTTAAATGCCCTGGAAGTAGACAGAGTCCAGTTATAGCAGTGTTCTTGAAATCGGGAAACCTTGATTGAATTTCTGCTACCATGCAGTCCAACTTCTCCAAGAATGTTGTTTGATGAAAATATGTCTCAGGACCCTCTGCTGGTGTATTGTTTTGCATGGTCTGCTTGTTACAGATACAGGGCATTTGTAATTCCTCCCCCAGCATATCTTTCATCCTTGCATATAATTTTGAAAAAATGTTATTGGCATCATCTCTGACACCTTGGAGTGTACACAACAGGTCCTCTATTTGTTTGTAAGCAGTCACCACATCCATACTTTCCCCTTGTAAAAGTCTGCTCAAACATTGTGTGTAACCAAACAGATGTTTGGTTATGGTAATAAGCCCCACAGCTTCAGACCATTTCCCGGCATCCCAAAACACTTTGTTTGATTGACAATATTCTGCAATACAATTTTGATCACAGGAAATAACATTTTGAATAATACTATAGTCACATGTTTTGCAACCCAACAAGTATCATAAAACACCCCTAATTTAGTCATATCTATTGGGTGAATTGCATCTTTGTTGTACTCATCAATAGCAACTTTCAACTCATGCTGATGTTTCGGATACTGGAACCACTTTTCAATCTGTTTTATATTGTTCAGCATAATATTGACTGTAAGTGGGACTTTTGCCAACTTACTAAGAACTAAATTGAGGTTATGGCTAGCTTAATGATAATATTTTGCATTACAGCCAGGTACCCTGTTGAAGCAGGCAGCTAAACCCAGATTTTGACCAGCCATATTTCCTGCCCCATATTAACAGCATTCACTTCCTTGGCGATTTCTCATACATGCACATTTTTCCAGTGTTCTCACACATGCATTAGGATTTCACACAGTATGTCCCATTGATGCAGACATATAATTTTTGTTTCCCCGAATCAAAACACATGTAGCCAAT
The DNA here is from genome assembly GCA_034780395.1 of Vannuccia rotundouncinata. Classification (NCBI taxonomy): domain Eukaryota; kingdom Metazoa; phylum Platyhelminthes; order Proseriata; family Coelogynoporidae; genus Vannuccia; species Vannuccia rotundouncinata. Next base: position 9,723 of record JAUZNC010050479.1, on the reverse strand, counting down.
TTAAATGTTTTCAGCATTACAAATTTATGAATAACATTACAAATTTCAAAATATCAACAACAAAAAAGGGGGGGACAGGGCGCATGCTCTGCACATCCCCCCTAAATCCACCACTGTGACCATTTGTGGACATTGAAATCATTTTAATTATAAACTACAAATCATTGAACATTCCTAGTTTTGTTCAAAACTGATTGATAATTTTTCTTTGCACAAATTTCAAATGTAATGTCTTTTAAAATGTAAAGTAACATAGTACACTTTTTTTATTATTAATGAAACAAGGGGTATAATTTTTAATAAAATATAATCTTTTAGCATCAACAAATCATTGTCAACAGCTAAAAACTCTTCTGACTGATTATGGACATTCATTGTAGATCATATAAGACATAAATGTATAAGAGGTAGATTGTATAAATTGAAATGTCCACAAACAGTTGGGTCTACAAATGGTTGCCAACATAGACACTGCCTATATATGTATATATTTTTTTTCTTTTTATATTTTATGTGAACTGTATATAATTTGAATAATTTTAAATATAATTTTTTTTAAATTAGAACTTAAAACTCCAAAAATAGATGTTTAGTCTGTAATTATGCTCATATAGTATTATGAAATAGCATAAAATTAAATCTTATCAACATCACATGGCTTTGTCTAAATGCACCCCTAAACCAACTCAGTGCCCTCAATATTTATGTCACTCCACCGTCCATGTAAAAAATGAAAAAAATACCTCATTGATTTTTTTTTAAATTGTGACAGTTTTCTAATAAAATTAATTTATTCTCAGCCTTATACAATACATTTGTATAATATATTTAATAGATATATCCATTTTCTTACAATATGGATTTCTGAGACATGACAAACTGTTGAGTTTTATAGAATATCCGATAGTCTGTACAAATTCTTCTGTGTAAAATATATGGTATATACAAAAACGAAGAATAACACTTTTTTATTTGGGTAGCAATATTTTTATTTTAAATTGTTAAAAGGCGCTTCAAAATATTTATGTCAAGTAAAACTATTTGGAATTCTAAAATAAATTTCAAGAAATCGATCGATTGAGGAAATTGCAAAAATATTGAATAATATAGTATATCTATGTAAAATTGCATGAGCACCATTTTTTTAATTTTTTAAAAAAATGTTAGTTGATTTAAAACTCCATGTTTTACATAATAAAATATTGGACAACCATTAATAAATCATGCTGATTGAATAAAAAAAGAGTCGAAAACTTTAATATTCCATATGAAAGATTATGATAAGAAAGTTGTAAGTGTATAATTACTTTAGATTAAAAAATTTGGAATTATAAAATCCAGTGAAAAAGTCATTTTAAATTCATGCATATAACAGCTTTCGGAAAGTTTTGTTGGATTTTAATAATATTTTCTATATATTTGTTAATAAATGTGAAGTTGATTAGTGTATATATTTTGACAATATAAACATTAAATAATGTACAAAAAAGTCAAATATACGTAAAATTTAGTTCTATATAATTCATTATTCACGATCAAAATTAGATCGCCGACTGCTTGAACTCATTTTGTCCACCTTGCCTCTTGCAAAAAAAACCTTCATCTTTAACCATTGTCTAATAGAAACTGTCAAATCATCTCGATTTAAAAAGTTTTTACCAGAAAAGTATGATATTTGAGATAAAAATAAATAGTAATCACTATATAGGTGCTAGGTCTGGCGAGTAATGAGGATGTGGTATGAAAGGCAGTCCAATGTTATGTAATTTTTCTGTAGTGGCTCTAGTATTATGAGGACGGGCGTTATCCTGTAGTAGTTCGAAACCATGATTCGGTGAATCAAATGAACGCCTTCGTTTGTTTTGTCATTTCTGACCCTGCTCAAGAAGTCACCAATAAATTACGCCTTTGCAGTCCCAGAAGAAAACAATGATACTCTTTTCGGGTGTTGAAGATTGTGAAACGTTTCGCACTTTTGCAATATCTCCTCAGCCCAACACATTATCTGATTAAACGCTCTTACGTTTCGCCAATTAATCCAAGTTTCGTCAATTAATCTAGACAAAAAATTGTTATTTCCAAATCGAACAAGAAGTTCGTTGCATATATGCGAATTCTTTTTTTGCTATTACTGAGGTGATGGAGTACCCATCTACACGATACATACTTCAAATCAAGCTGTTTAATATGTTCCCAAACTGTGGAATTTGAAATAACTTGCACGAGAAAAGTTCTGAAAATAGTGTTTTATATCATCAATAACATCGAAGCTAGGCCCTTCACTTCTTTCTTTGTCATGCACATCAAATTCTCTAACATCGTCTTTCACTCACTGTATTTTCACCAATTGCTTCATTTCAGCTCCGCTTAATCTTCGCATCCAACAATAATAAATAATCTAGCTTCATTTCTTATCACTTCCACGTCGACAATTTAAAACTAAATTAGCGGGATATATCTAGATTATTATATTAAACGATATGAGAAACTTATTGATTAAGATTTACTTACGCTTTGCATGCCATAGAAATATATATGTATAGAAAAATTCATTCAAAACCGACAAAACTTTCCGAAAGCCCCTATATTTATAGAAGGCCTAATCTAATTCAAATAATTTTTTTGGGGTTGAAATTCTTTTTGGAATTTAGTGCACATTATAAAAAAAATATATACAAAAGTTACTGGCGTTATATAATTCGAGTCAATTTTGCCTTTTCAAATGAAAAAAAGTAAAATGGCTAATACTGAGTTTTAGATACTAATGAAAATATGAATTAGATTATGAAACAAACATATATATTAAATTCCACGAGATGATTTACATATATAAAGATTAGCGGTGATGACTATTTCCACTTTATTCAACATATCCCAAAAAACACAATTTAATATATTTTTAACGAAGACATTATTTTTTGCTTTCATATATCTATCTTAGTTTTGGAATGTTAAAATGTATGGCAATAATTACAAATAAAATACAATTGAATGTATATATTAGGTTTAACAAAATGTAACACATGAGGTTATACATTTTACAAGGGAACGGAGAGACATTTACGTGCTTATCATTTGATAAAAAGAAAAATTAATAATGTAGAATAAAATTAACAATGAGTATTAAAACTATATGAGTAGGTATCACAAAAGAGTTTGCTATACGATCAATGAAAAACATTTACAATGTACATTAACGATAATTATACAAAATGACTTAATATACATGACTACAATAGGACAAAATATAATTAGGTCACAAAAAACACAAAAATAATTTCAAGACAAATTGCTAGACAACGAATCAATAAAATTCTAAACGCAAACAAACTGTTTTGTTAAGTCAGAGGATGTTGTGATGAGTCCAGGGGGGGTGGTTAAGTCAGAGGATGATGTGATGAGTCAGGGGGGGTGGTTAAGTCAGAGGATGTTGTGATGAGTCCAGGTGGGGTGGTTAAGTCAGAGGATGTTGTGATGAGTCAGGGGGGGGGTGGTTAAGTCAGAGGATGATGTGATGAGTCAGGGGGGGGGGTGGTGGTTAAGTCAGAGGATGTTGTGATGAGTCAGGTGGGGTGGTTAAGTCAGAGGATGTTGCGATGAGTCAGGGGGGGTAAGAATAGAATAAGGAGGTTTCTCATTGGCTAGGAAGGAGTGTGAGGTGGGCGTGTTCGGTGCCGATGGGGTGTCAAAGGACATTGTTGAAGGGGCTTTTCCAGAGGATGTAGGAACCAGCATGAAGTTACGGTACTTGAAATGGATCTTAAGATGGGACAGAACATTGCTCACAACTGGATAACGATTTCTTGCAATGGAGAAGCGAACAGGACAGCTCCGCTCTCTTTTCTGCTGGCAGAGGTGGCAATAGAAGATCCCCGTGGCTCTATAGCGACCGGCCGGCGATTTTGACACTTCCATCTCCATGTCGAAGTCTCTTAGTTTGACCAGATTTGTGGCAAACTGTTGAGCTGCTAATCGAATTATCGAGGCGGCGGAGTGTTGCTTCAAGTAGTCGATATCCACAGGACACTCCGACCACAAGGGTGAACTCTCGACATGACAGCTCGGAAGAGGACTGTATTCGTGGATGGAATTGGCACTCTCCGCGAGGATCATTGGCTGTGTTGGCCCAGGACTGGAGGTGGCCTCTCCCTCGGCCTTGATGTCGACGTGCGACGAGGTCGGCTGTAGACACTGAGTGGCATACTCGATCAGTGAGTTGAGGGTGTTAAGGGTGAGATCCGTTTGTGAGGACTGCTCCAATTTGACAGGAGCTACAGAAACCGTTGCTGATTGGCTCTTTTGAATCTCCCCAACAGCCAATAGTAGACCACAACGCACTCCTCCAGGAAAACGGAAATGACTCGGATTTTTGGCGAAAATCGGCCCCACAAAAGGAACTCGTTCATTTTCAGGGAGCATGCTACATGTCTCTCGAACGAAATTTTCAATATCATTGAGTTGACTGTCATCGACCTTGCATATAACGTGTACTGTTGTGTAGCCGGCGAGCTCCAAACACCGGATGACAGAGTCACACGGACTGTATTTGTTGACGATGAAAGAACACTCGGGATCCATTCAGCTGTAACGAAGAACACGATTAGTTGTAGAATTATAATTGAAACATGATCAAATATTTGAAAAAGAGGAACACCATAGAAATCAATTATCAAATACGTATTTATTAGCATCTTTATTCAATCGTAATAATAAAACAACAACAAAAAAGTTTTTGTAGAAACGTTAAACATGTAAGGATGGAAGGAAAAGGGTTTGATACATTCCAATTTGCTATTGATGGCCGGTTTTGTCTTTTGCTGCTATCTCCTTCACCTTACTACTCGTTTTTGGAGGGGAGCTCCGAAAATTTGCAAAGAAATGCAGTTTTTACACCAATACAGACTTTACGTTTGAAATATTTCTTTTATTATGTTGCTGAGGGATAACCTCATCGATTTTATTATGTCTATAATCTAGGTACTGAAATTATGCCTGGTTTTCACATACACCAAGTTTTAGGGGTTTTAGGTGTATGTGGTCTGTAGACAACCATACGAACTTGGTGCCACCAAGTGTCCGTTTTTTAATTGGTGAAATATTTAAATAATAGTTAGAATGACTGGTTTATACAATAACACTTTAATTATAATAAATGTGGGCAAAGTTGACCATATTAGGGGAGCCAATGAAATAACTGTGTCAGACAAAAGCACAAGATAGAAAATTGTACATGCAGTAAAAATACCAAGATATTGTATGATTGAAAAAATAGAACCAAACTGTAGATGGTAGTAAAAAATATTTGCAATAGATCAAATTCGATAAAAATTCATTTTGTCTGAAATGATCAATCAGAATGTAATTTACAGATTTTAACTATATATTTTTCATAGCTAATTCGGATCAAAATTTAATGATATTGATGAATGTAAATGTTCACAGCCTGTTATAATTTAATAATAATTAATTGATGAATGTAAATAATTTATTTTTAACACAATTCTGTAAAAACAACCAAAATGTATATACATATGTAGCTACTCAAAAATAAATATTTTCAGTTATTCTCATTTAACCATTGTATTGGTAAAAAGTTCAGTAATTTTGGACCAATTACACTGAAAGAAAGGCTGATGATAAAACATGTTACAATGGGTTGGTGAAATGATACAGATTGGTAGAGCAATATTAATAGATTGGGAAGAGGAAAAATGCAGAAAACGTTTTAAATAGGAGGGAGGATCATCGTTATAAATACATCTATGTGCAAGACAGCAAATTTTGAATTGAATTCTCAAATAAATAGGGAGTCAGTGTAAGTTCCTGATAACAAGGGATGTGGGTGACATGCATGGAAGATATTTGAAAAGTGAGTACAAGCAAGGACTTAATAAAGATCCTAATGGCATGACATGTGGAACAGAGATACATTTCAATAATTTACACTGGAAAAATCCATAAATTATGTATGCAGACAATGGGGATAGATAAAAAGCATACAGGTGTGTACAGTGGTGGTGGGGTAAAGGTCGAAAAGTGAACATATGCTGTTAATAAAAAAAATAATGTACATTTTTTGCCAAAACTTAGTGACTAGTATATAAAATATAAATTCCAAAATATTTGATATCTAATAATTCTGTTAACTGTTCCTTATTTATATTCTGTTCATTCATAACTGACAGACAATACTAGGCCATTTCATGTTTTCAATTAATCAAGGCAGTTCAGGATAACAGAAATATAGACCAGTTCAGTAATATGAAACAAAATGAGATCAAGCTATTGGTTTTTTATGGTAACTGGCTCAAAGTCAATTTTTTATGGTTATATTAAACAACCTGGTTATCATAACCAAAAACATGAAATCGACTTGGTTATTGAGGGTTAAATATAGATTCTTGATTAACTTAACACTTACTTAATTGTAAGAAGGTCTGACAGACACCATCGTTCATAATTTATAAATAAAAATTGAAAAAATAATTGATTGACTAAATATTTTACGAAAATATACATATGGATGTTCTAGAAGCATTTCGAGAGCAATTTTTATGATGAAACTGTATTTTTAATTCTATATATATGTATGTATATAAATATATGTTATGGCTAAAAAAAATTGATTATTGGATAAAGATATATGCAAAAATATAAGATCAATAATGTCATCAGTGAATAATAATCTACAGGTTATATTTGGTGCTATTGCTCTTTTAGATTCAAGAGATTTAGCTCCAAATGGATCACTGTGTAAATTTTAAACATTACATCTAACAGCTTGAGTACATTGAGGTGCATCTATCTGCAAAACTGTTCCATCAGGTGCTATATTCACATGTAATTCAAGATCAATATCAGAATCATTAGATAAGGATTCAATTGAATCATTATCCTCACTATCAGATACCGAATTGTGACTAGCAACCCACTCCTCATCAGTTTCAGATTCTGACATTATGTTTGAAAATTATATGACAAGCAAAATGCAAACTTATAAATGGGTCTAAATGTTAAGATCAATATCAGAATCATTAGATAAGGATACAATTGAATCATTATCCTCACTATCAGATACCGAATTGTGACTAGCAACCCACTCATCAGTTTCAGATTCTGACATTATGTTTGAAAATTATATGACAAGCAAAATGCAAACTTATAAATGGGTCTCAATTTGAATCTGCTTGCCAATCAGAGTGCAGATGGGCACTGATTCTTTATTTAATCGATGGTGGATAAATGATTATAAGCAAGTTTACATGATCACCATTGGTTACTATATTTTTGAATTTTATACTGCAATTTTGTTGCTAATTTATAAAAAGGGTCTGTTAGACCCCCTTACTGTCAACAAAATTATACAAAACACATGGTCAATTACTTGTTAACCCAATTTGGTTAATATTATCAAGAGAGCTGCAATTTCTGATAAATAACCAACTGCGTTATGTTATTATTCAAATAGTTAATGAACCCTGTTTTTTTTTTATTTAATAAATATATAGGGTTTAAGGTTAATTGGGTAGCTTTTTGTATTATTCATTATAGTTATTTCTAACTTTAAATTATTCATTTCATAACTTTAATTACAATCACAAAAATATTATTATCAAAGAACATTTATTATTTAATCAAGTAACACAACATGAAAAACTTCTCAATGAAGATGTTGTGAAATATATGACTTATGTTATAGCTACAAAATATTATCATATTATATAGGAGAAATAAAAATGCAAATACTTAGCTCTTTCATTTGAATGCATATCAAATGACCCAAATGATCCAAAAAATACTGGAATGTAGTAAAAATCATTTTAATTGGTCAGTGTAATAGGGATATCCCAAATGGATTTAGAATTATTAGAACAATTTGTCTCTTTTTTGATGCTGGGAGTCCAGTATTATAGGAAATATTTTTTTCATGATAATTAAAGATAAAATGAGCATATTAATAGAAAATTTCTGACAATAAATTTTTTTTACTGATGATATTTCAAAATCAATTTCTAACACACATCATAAAAATATTCCCTGCAGCCATAGCAGTTGTGTTCAGCACCTACCTAATAACATGACATAGCCTATAAACCAATGCTGAGCATGAAAAATATTATGAAATTTAATTCAAGAAAGCAGTTAATAGAGATATAATTTTACAAAACTTATAAAATAAATTCCATGATAGCTGTTTGAATTCCAAGATTTTTTAATTACTGGGTCAACCTGATCAACCAGACTGACTTGAAGCAATTTTTTGGTATTCTATTGCTGTTGATGGATGTCATTCTCAAGGATATCAAACAGGTGACTAGACTCTTGATGCTCAGACAACTTTCAATTTTTTTAAATAAATTAATTTTGTATATAACTCTTTTGTTTAATTGCCACTATAATTAGTAAATTTTCTACTGGGACTGTATGCTAAAGATTAAAAGACTATCAGGCACTGGTCATTAAGTTGTGTCTAAAATTGCAGTATATTACAGCAATTTTTTTTATTTCTCAGTCACTTGCCATAACTGCTTTAATAATAATGGCCAGATTATTTTTATTTTTAATATAGGTAATGGATTAATCTTTATAATGGTATAATAATTATATATCTATGTTCTTAAGTATATTAATTATGTCATCTTAAAACTAGAATATATAGAACATATTAGAACATATTATTCAAACATAATAAATTGACATAATGTATTCAGTGGTACAATGATTTGGTCCATTATGATTGCTATAAAAGGAATAGATGTATTTGTGTTATCTGTCTATTGAGTTGCATATGACACAGGTTACACTAAATTGTCTTGCAGCAGTCTTCCTCTCTCTCTTAATATAATTAAAACTAGTCACATAATTTTTTCATTACAAGTTAATGCTTATTTAGATTGCAATCTATTATATTTTGCAAAAAAAATAATATATAATAGATATATGTAAAATATAGCAAAATAAACTATAAAAAAAAAATTTCTTATAAGCATGCCAAATTCCACTGGATGTATTCTATGTAGCCTAATAAAGATATATACAGTGTACATTATACACTCAATCCTATCTAGCACTAGTTAAATTGAACAATAAAGAACTAAAAATAAAGAACAAGTACAGAAATGGAAAGCATAAATTACCCGTTGTCTATTCAGATAATTAAATATTTTGCTTTACAAAATCTTAAAATCACACGTTTAAACAAAAATGTTGTTACAATAGAAACAATTTACTAGCATATGTAGTATAGTTTTGTGTAATGTCTAGGAGTCTGATACAAAAAGTAAATTTGTATTTTAATACAAATAAGTAATTCGAGCATTGCATACTTAAAAATCGATAACTTTAACAATTATTTTATTTGGTAAATATTTAATTGTCCGTGTAACAAACTTGTATTTTCTGTTCAACTCTATACATAAGGGGGGGATTCGCCCGCCAGCACCTCTAAAATTTTCGATGGCATTTTTATTGAACAATTTGAAAATATAGTATCCTTTCGATACTTTTATTAATGATGAAGTATTACTACTTTCCGTTCAAAAATTACTATATACCCATGAGGACGATCATGAGAGAGGTTCCGCATTCTTACACCGCGTCCACACTATGACTTTTTTCGTGCCTTTTTCTGTGCGTTTTTCGGTGACTTTTCCGTGAAACTGGTTTCATGAAACCAGCGCGTCCACACTATGCCTTTTTTCATGCGTTTTTTCGTGAAACCAG
>JAUZNC010050468.1:0-15398 GCA_034780395.1 Vannuccia rotundouncinata | reverse complement strand
GTGTGTTCTTTATATTCTGGATCTGCTGATTTCAATAAAGAACAACTTCCGGGCGGCGATGAGAAGGTCGAGGTGTTCATTCGGAACTCTTCAATTGTTCCCTGCCCGAGTGACTATACAATTCAGGATCCTGCCCGGCCTTGGTCCTTCTACATGATACATCAACAATTGGTAAAATGGAATGTATCTTACTATTTTTGTCAGAATGAAGGAACTAAGATGGTGCAGCTTTCTACTCGTTCGAAATTGATTTTTTGATGTTGCAGAGTCCAGATTCATTTTGGACTGGTGCTTATCAACCAGATGGATCACCGGAACCTGCTGGAGGGTGGATCTGGAGGGAATCCGGAGAAGCCATCGATATGAATGGAGAACCAAATAATGGTGGAGGGAATCAAAATATTGGATATATTTATAAAAATTTTGATGGCATTGTGGACTATTCAATGACGATTAGCGCAGCATTTACTGTTTGTGAATGTTTTCTGAAGTGGTGAAAGCGTTTCCAGAAAAACGGCTTTAAAATGCAGACTGTAATGTTTATGTGTTGATTGAATGTTGACAACAGTCAAAAATAAAATGATTCCTTTCTATTTAATACAAAATTGTTGTAAAAGAAAATTATATTTAACTGTGAAACATTTATTCTTCGTTTGCTGTCATTTGTTCTGAAAAAAATATTCTGCAAAAAAACACTCAAATTATTTGTCATTTATGTTGTTCACCTTTATAGACAATTATTTGTTGATTGGTTCATTGTATTTTATTAACTGAAATATAACAAAAATGCAGACATACGACTTAAATATTTGTTGAAATATGACGGAATAATAACAATTAAAAGATAATTACATTAAAATAACACATTCTCTGTGTAAAATAAAAGGATTAAACAACTATTCAATTAAAAGTGTCCGTTTAATAAAATTTGGCAAGTAGATTTAGTTTTATCATGATTATTTAATTATTACATTATTATTTAAAGGGATAGATCTGCCTCTTTCAGATAACAAGATTAAGGCTCGGTTCGTTCGTTAAAGGTATTTTAATTGATAAAATTGGGGATCGATTCTAAGAATCCTCTGTTTTAAATTTAACAGAGTTGATCGAATTAGCCGAAACTCTGGCGATGGCTAGTCACGAGAATGCGAAGAAGAAGACAGGTGAACCAGGTAACAATAAAATCAAACAGAGACAGACTTTTGGAAGAATTAGTATAACAAAATAGACATAATTAACAAAATAATTAACTAAGTAAAACTTAAGAATAGCATAGGAACTCAAGGATGTTTACATTAGTGTAAAAGCTACAAATAAAATACATTTAGAATCAATAATTATACTTGCACCTATTTTACCTTTTACAACATAAGTATGCAAGGGAGTGTTTATAAAACTTATTATATACCTATGTCATTATACAATAAAAAATATTTGCTGTGATTATATACAGTCTAATAGCAGGCGCGTATTTAAGGGGTATAAGTAACTAAACGTGACACTTGTTAGGAATTCCTATTTTGATTTAAAATTAAGAATGCATTTGTTAATTTTACCTTAATTACAAATATGTGTCTCATTTTTCCTTCAAACACTTTAAGAAGTTATTAGATACGTATTTGGTGACATCTTCACTGTGTATCTCAGTGGACATTAAATTGTGCTTTCCACATATATCTAAATGAACAGATCTTTTATTATATTTCTAAATGGTACATTTCTACACATGCTCAGTTATATCATCAAGGTCGGCGAGGTACTTTCAAATGCAATTATATAGTTGCTTCATTATTAGTCTAAATTGGTGAAATAATTTAGTCCCATTTAGACAGGTTATATATCAAATTATGGATCAATATGACTTATTGTAGGTATATCATATGTCAAATCGTAATAATGAATACGATTCAATATAGACATGATATATAACACAAAGAAATATGAAACATTGTCTAACGCATGTGTTTCGAATATAATGTTAAGAGTATAACTTCCCATACTCTTAAAGTAAAAACAAAATTTAATACTGTTCAGTCGATGAACACAACACAAAAGTGACACACAATAAACTAATTAGACATTCATAATTCATCGCTAAAAGTGAGATTCATTTTGTCCAAAATATTCCAATGAATTATACTGAATAATTTATATAATTGATCCATTTTCCGCATATAACCCATTCAGGGCAATTCAACGCCAACTGGGCTGGGACATGATAACACAAAAAAAAAATTAATTTATGGGTATCAAATATAATTTATTCTATGTATTATGTTCTTCCCAGTAATAATTATGGTTTTTGATATATATTAACTCAACTATCGTTCTTTTATTTTATAATACAAGCTAAGCTAAGGCAAAATATTTGATAGAAAACCATTTCAATAAAATAGTATCATGAATGATTAATCATTTCTCTTATTGTTAAATTGGATTAAAACATTTGTTGAAATTTATATTTTAATATGGAATGCAGTGAAAAATGCTTCGTTATAATATGTTAACAAATATTTTGGTAAGTTTTATTGTTCATCACGCGCGAACACTGCTAAAGATAACAATCTTTGTATAAATTCTTATATGGTTCAGTGGCGGATCCAGGAATTTTGAAAAGGGGGGCGCAAAAATTTTCAAAAAGGGCCTTTTTACTAGATGTTTAAAAAAGTGAACTACTGTAAGTAACTACAATATATATTTCTATAGAAACCAAAATATTAGTGAGAATTATTATTATATAACATTAATAATAAATTAAACATTCAATATTCATAATACCTGCAACTGTGTATTATATATTATATTTAAAAAATAATGCAATGAATTAGTAGATCATAACATGAAGGGGTAGATCCAGGATTTTATGCGAGGGGGCGGGACATCTCACAGGGCCGCCATATAGTAGGTATAATAATATATAGTCATTTATTAGGGGTATAACTTAAAAATTAAATTATAGGGCGCACTTGCCCCTTGGATCCGCCCCTGACATGTGTAGATACATTAAGAGTAACTATATAGTCATATGAACTGTTCTACCGAGAAGGCAATTTAAAAAAAAAGAATTCATTACATATATACCATATAATATATAGATCATGGTTAGATCCTATACTAGATTAATAGTATAAATATGCACATATACCTATATACAGTAAATCAAATAGAGTAATAGTTCTTTTAATGGCCAATGTTTTACATACGTATCAATCAATACTCAAAAGGTCAATGAGTTGCATTTTTCTTTGGCATTTATTAGCAAATTTATTTACAATGGCTTTAATGTCTAATTTAATATCTTTATTTACAAAAAAATTGAAAAAAGGGCATTCATACGCTTATCAGTCATGGAACTGCGCCTCTCTGTTAATAAATAATAAAAACTTTAGAATAAAATAAATATTGGGGAACAGTATGGAGTTTACATTAGCTAAAGTTGCCACGATGGAAGATGGACCAACTCGGCCAGACCAGAAAGTTCTCCATCGGCAAATTTCTTGACTGAAAGTTGAAGGTTCTGGTAAATTATTGCTGCTAAAGGCGAGTAGTTGTGCTATTCAGATTCAAAATACTAATTATAGGTAGTAACTGTCGCATGTGTACCAAGCCACCATAATAATGACATTTGTATTAGTGCTGTTCATGAAAAAATGCCAAAGTTTAGAGGTTTAACTTTTATTATAAAAAGGGCAACGGATATTTTAAGACGAAAAGGGAGGGGGGGGGGGCGCGCCGCTGTGGTTTATCAATTAATCTGAAATTTCTATTTCAAATCAGTCATAAAGAAATATGCTTTGTATAACTCAATAGGGGCCAACCATTTAGTACGTACGCATCTGGGAGGGGGGGTTATTCCAAAAGCGTACGCCTGGGTACATGGGGGGAGGGATGGGGGGGGGGGGTTAGCCTCATGAATATGTGTACGCAAATTTTCATGGCTTTCTATTATCGACGTGTAAGCTGTATTTGGCTCTCAGTGGCTGGTTAATTATTGATTCAAGTGATTGCTATTGGCCCAGCAATGCTGCAATGAAGCGGCACAAAATGTACAAGAAGAAATTGAGGAAGACACTCAAGATAACGTGTATGAGGCCAATAGCATTTAGTTTTCCTGTGTTTCGGGGCAGCTACCTGGAGCTGCTGATGTCACCATTTGTTGAAGACATTTAGGTAAGTATTGTGTTTCTTTTTAATATATTACTATGACTCTGATATGAGTACGTACGGGGGGGGGGAGTTAGTGAAATGAGGGGGGGGGAAATCCGGAATTTTTGCGTACGTACTAAATGGATGGTCTCATACTTCATTTAATACGTTAGTTCAAGTTTAGAAGAACGCTATTAAAAACATCACACACGAACGCTATTTAAACCATCACACACGAACGCTATTTAAACCATCACACACGAACGCTATTTAAAACATCACATGCGAACGCTATTTAAAACATCACACACGAACGCTATTTAAAACATCCATCCACATATATAGATCCAAACAGGCAAGATTTTAACTATAAGTTGAAAAGTTGTAGTATTATCTAATACAAAACCTGAGTTTTTTTATATATTTTATATAATAATAAAAAGTTTCATTATTGGAGACAACATAAAAATTTGAGATTGTTTAATAAAATTATTTCCCATGGATGTAATAATTAAAAAGAAATATTTTTGATATTTTTAATATAAAAAATAAATTTTAGAATTAAATTAAACGAAACTAATTTCCCTCAAAAATGTTTTCCTTTTTTCAATTTCATCAATTTTTTCAACATAATTTAGAATGAAACACCCATCAGCACTATCACCATGACAAATTTTCGGAAGGCTTTATCCGTTTGTGACAGAACAAAACTTATATGCAATTGAGTGTAATTATTAATTTAAAGTTTATAATCAATAAATAATCAATATTTATATTCAAAATGATAAAATATCTATAAGTTTATTTATTTATTTAAAATTTTCATCATCGATTTGTACGTATCGTAGTTATTTTTTCATGAATATTCACAGACTTTTTAATTAGCAGATAAAATGTTTCCAATACGGAAAATGATTAATAGATTTATTTTATTATTAAATGTTGAAATATAAATATTATGTACAGATTTTAAGGAAACAAAACACCCATTAACTTGAAAAACGTCTGAAAGTAAAATCATTATCACAATATAAGCTTTTAGATGTGCAAATGTAACTAAGTTTAAAATAGTTTTTGTAATATCGTTGAAGGGGCAGTTAATTCACATTTAATTGGCTGAACACTTTGGTCACACTAGGAATTGAATATTTCAATATTTCGATCTCGTTTGCAGCAAATATATGATATTTGGTAAAAATCGTAAAAGTTTGGTTGGCTTCATCTTTCTAAAATGCGTAACGAAAAACCAGAAGTTCAGGGAATTTCCGAAACATAGAAAAATAAATGTTGAATGAATTATTTATAATAGTGTACACTTTCGTATGGACAAAACGGAAATAGGTTAAAGATTAGTTAACTGTTTTGATGAAACGAATCGCTGGTTATCACAGGCGGAGGGGCAAGTTTCTGCTCCACAATTATTGGCTTTGGTGGAGGCTTGTGGAGCGCTCGCGGGTCGATCATTTGTCTTAGTGAAACATTACTACCATAGTTCTGCCGTCCAGGACCCGAAACTGTGGCTTTCTGGATGAAACTTTTCCCAGCAAGAGTCATGGCATTTTCTGTGACCATTCGGAATGCCCGCTGGGCTTTATGTCGTCTCCAAGCGCGTTGTAATGTTTTAGCAGCAATGTCCTCTTTTTTCCGACGCATTGTTGTCGAAATAACATGATTGTGTAGTCGGAACGGAAACACCTCCACAAAAGTGTCGTGCATTCTAGCCTTGAGCTCACGAAAATCTTCAGAGTCTTCGACATCTCCAAGTACATGACGAACCAGAGCAATGAGGACGTCCAGACAGTGGAGTTTATCCCCCTCGGAAATGGGCAGGTCAAAAGACACCAGAGCAATCACATTTGGCTTTGGGATCCCTAACGGATCGTCCACTTCTGCCACAAAATCGGAGAGCTGATCGTATTTGATGAACTGGGTAGCGTAAGGATCGTAGCGCTCCCAGGCCACATAAAATGACTCGAAATCATCCTCGGTTACTCCGACTTCCTCTTGCTTATGGGCCTCGCTGAAGTTCTCCAAGATTACCGCGATGTAAGTGTTTATGATGATGAGATAGGTGAGCAGCACGAAGGTGATCATATAAAAGATGGCGAAGGCAGGTATGCTGCAGTTGCCACCATCAATTTTCTTCTTGACACCGTTTCGAGTCACATAGTCTGGGTCACAGTCGGGTGGCGCGATCAACAATGGATAGAGCACATCGTTCCAACCGCCAGACGTGGTAAGGCGAAAGAGCAGCAAAATAGTTCGAAGGAATGTTTCGAAGTTGACAATGTCATTAAGGACTCCCGTGTGCTTTACATTGCCAAAGACCTGCAGTCCAATGATGGCATAGATGAACACTATCAGAATGAGCAAAGCGGCGATGTTTATAAGAGCCGGAAGGGAAATAATCAACGCGAATAGAAGCTTTCGTATGCCCTTGGCTGCTTTCACCAATCGGAGAACTCGACCAATTCGAAAGATTCGAACCACCCGAAGAAGTGTTGGAGTGACGAAAATGTTGGCTAAAATGTCACTGAGAACGGCACCTGAAAAATTAATCAATACGAATTAAATTAAGTTAAATATTTTCGCAATAATGTCTAACGTGTTTGAAGATGATGTTTAATTTGTATTTAATTATTTTACGCAATTTTTAAATATAAAACAAATCTTTTTCCATGATGATATTTATGATTTGATTGATAAAATGATTAAACGGAAATATACAGAAAACTCTACATATTATATAAATCGTACTTAATTGATTATAATTAAAAATATTGACTGAATACAAAAGGTGTATTCAGATTTGTTAAAGTTTTACATACTTCAATTACACAAAATATTAATACATTTAATATTATAGCTTCCAAAAATAATTTAAAATACAGGAATCAATTGTTTTTGTAGAATTGATTCCATATTTAGTCCATTAGAATATAATTTAATATTTTAATATCTATTAAACAAGTAAATATGAAACAAATAACTTAACAAAACTCATATGTATGAAAAATACAAAACACTTTTATAAACGATAAATATAATTTGGGTATTTGAAACAATGCAAACACAGCTGATATGTACTAGAAAGCAAGAAGACTACTTTTTATTGAAAAATGACTTGTAGATATTCATAATTAGAAAACATTTTCACAACTTGTAAAATATAATTGTCTGATAGAAGTAACGGTTTTGGAAGATGCTTTAGTGAAGAAAAGTAAATTAAATACCATTTGACTGCAATAACCTTTTTAAAGGTTCATTAATTCAGCGTACATATTGATAGTGTTATAATTTCAAAATAGAATTTATTATAATTTTGATTCAATTAATAAATATAAATTTAAAAATTTGAAAAAGGCAATTTCGCGAAGGTAATCTTATTCATAAAGATTTAATCATTTAAATATCTATATCAATTGCCGACCAAATTATATAATCTTTTCGAATTTAGACGATTCAAACATTTTTAATTTGCACTATTTAAACAATTACGAATTACATTTATTTAAATTCAGTTTCAAATGGAAGTACATATTTGGAGTTAAGGCCAATGGCCATATCTATAGGCACCTACACTATCCATGGCGATAAAAGATAACAAAGTTCTGAAAATATTATTATAACAATAAAAACAATTATAAGTACAACAGTGTCCTGAGATGAAAAACTTACCAATTAATGCCATATACTTATAGAAATTCAAATATTCATTTATAAAATTTGCTTTCAATTAAAATTTTAATATTTAAAAATACATTTATTAAATATATGGCAATTAAGAGGTGATTTTCTGTCACTGGACCTATTCTCACACTTCGGAACTATATATACTGATTAAGCAAAATGAAAGAATACCTTCTGCGGTGATGTACTCAAAAATCTGTCCCGAAATATCTGTTTGTGCATACCAACAAGAAATGAATTTGTTCATAATCATCAAGAGCATCTAAAGAGAGCTCTTATTAAATTTATAATTAAAACTAAAATTATTTAACAGCTGACTTTGTCTAATAATCTTAAATTTGTCAAAATAACAAACGACCTTTTAGAATAACGTCTCTACAAAACGAAAATTTGTCAGTTTATTTAACTATTTGATTTTACAATATCTATAACGAACTATGTGACAGATTATACTCGAATTAACATAAAATTATAATTGATTAAATAAAAACGTTTATTATCATAAAATGTACATTATCTACCTATAAAATAATTATCTTTATCAAGATATTTAAACAATGTTATTAAAGTAATTTATATTAACAAATTTCATCTTTTTGAGAGTACTTAAAATTATTTAATGACAGCACCCAAATTCATTTAATGAAATTTGTATATTCGAATTTTAATGAATATTGATTCTAGACTAGAGGTCATAATATATAGCATGCAAAACTATTGTTTTAATGATATATATTCAATGTTGCTCAATTATATTAAATGAAATTGGCTACCTGTTTGATAAACAGTACTTAGTTAAATAGTACTAATGTAAGTAAATAAATTTATGTAAAATTCCTATTTATACTAATTAAATATAATTGCTACTTGATTTTTATGCTGTAGAGCAATAATGAATAATTTTATATGCTCTAGTGTAAGATCTCTCTTAATAAAATATGTGTATCACGTGTATACTGTGCTTGCACACTCCTAAATCTGGAATAGACCGTTAAAAAGTAGCATTTAAAAATTAACTGACTTCTTAGTTTAAAAAACATATAATTGCAAATTATAATTCTATATAATTTGTGATAAATTGTTGCATACTGAGAAAAAATAAAGTGTAATGAATCCAAACCAAAACCAGCTATACTGCTGAGTAAAATAATTTGCATAATTATATAAATGTAGTCATATATACTACTTACCTATCAAACTGAGTAGTACAATAATAAAATCAAAAACATTCCAGGCTTGTCGAAAATAGTGCCACCGAAGTCCAACCAACTTGATGATGGCCTCTAGGGTGAATATTGTTGTAAATATAATATTGATCATTTCCAGGGCGCGTGTCGTTACAACGGGCTGTTTATAATGTTCCCCCATCATCGCGAACATATTGAGAAATATGAGAACTACAATTGTTAGTTCAAACTTTGTGCTGACTGCAACATCAAAGAAAAATCCTTGCAACCGATTCTGCAATGCAATAATTATGAAATCATTTTACAATATAAAAATATCTTTAAATATTTCAATAAAAATAAAATATCGCATTCGTATATTTATTGAAAGTAAACAGAAAATTAATATCTATCGATTTTTGAGGGGTTGCCCATGCACCAAAAAGGATCGAACACTTTATTGTTGGTACTTTGTTAATTTCACACTAAAATTCAAAGAAGAAGACTGAACAAGCTCATGTCGCAACTAGGAATCTGATTTCGCTGGTCGGCTATAGAAGATCATACCTCATCTTGATAAATTTAAGTGTACTTCGAAGTATACATCGAATACTTTGAGATTAAATGAATCTTCAGCAATCTTAGTTGACATACTTTTGACAACTATAAAACATTTCACCTTCAAAGTATCCCTGAGTTAATGTTGAAAAATGAAGAACGTGTAACAATAAAAATCGATTTATTAAACAGCATTTTGTACACTTTCAAAGTCTTGACCTAAATTAAGTTCTAGAAAAGATTATTCTCACGTTTGTCGATTTGTTTGTAGCACAATCTTCCCCTAACTCTACTTTTAAATCTTTTCACAAAGGTTATACAAATTTTATTACGAAAATTAAAGTTATTAATAATACCGAAATATTTTTTTTATCAGAATTGCAAAAAGCAAACATGTGATACATTGGTAAACCGATGATTAAAATTTATCTTTTGATTATACACCGAACACCAAAAAACATTAATTAGCTATTTTGACATAAGCGCAAAAATGTGTGCAAAACTTGTTAGTGTGGGAGGAAATTGGATGAAATATAAAATGATTTAATTAAAATATTATAGTTATATTTTTTTCTTTTAAAAAATAAAAATTCATTTAATAATTCACAGATGAAAGCAGATTAAAAAATATTTTGATATTGATAAACTAAATTTTATATTAAAAGTATTTATAATAGTCTATCAATAACAATAAAAATATTTAATCTAAATTAAATTTACGTTTGATTTTTATGCTTTTCTAAATAAAGAATAAAAATGGCGATAAAATGATGTGACTTATTTAATTCGTTAATTTAGGAAAGGAAATATATAAATAAATAATATGTGTATCAATACCCGAACATGAGTCATCACATAATATCTCGATTTTGATTGGTTCACCCTGCCCAATATCAATCAGAATTGAACAAGTGTCCTCAGACCATTTAAGTGGTCATTTTTAATTGTGTCACGGATTTTTTATTTATTATAATCAAGTGAAATTAGGCGGAAATTTTATATATTTAAGCGTATTTAAAAATGTTTATAACTGTAAAGATTATTGGCGTCTAATTTACGTGTACAAATTAAAGTTGTAGATGGTAAGAGTACTTGGTTATTATGTGAAATTAAATCATATTTAATAAATAACCCAATTTTAATTTATTAGAAGCAAAAACACTCCCGATTCTCAAAAAAAGACATGACATCAATTAACCTAATGACATAAAAATTGGCAGTAACGACTTACGGGCAGTAACGGATTTTATTAATATTGCATATTAATAAAGAAATCGATATTAATATCGAAAACTTGATTAAATGTGTTTATCGATACCTGAAGAACATTAATAGATTTTTCCAATACGTTATGTTTTTACAGTAACGGGTTATTATCTTAAAAGCTATTGTAACACAAATAGAGTATTGTGTAATGACTCATGTGGTAGAAATACGCACTCCATACTACTAAAAAAAAATAATAAAATATAAATGAAAATAGTGAGATTTTTTTCCTTGAATTCTGCTTATGGATTTCTCTAAATTAGATTTGTTAAAATTTTCCAATTTGTCTACAAAGGAATGCAGTCAAAATGTATGTTACATTAATGTCTGCGTTATGAGCGGTAAATATATGCATCAATGTTTTGAACAAGAAAGCGGTAGGTGCTCATTTATTTATTACAATTGTTATTATTAAATCATCAAAAACAGATAGTTACCTCGGGCTGAAAAAAGATTCAATATTACAAAAATGGGTTATGTTGGTGATGAAAAAAATCTTGTGATTTTAAAATAAGACAGTTAGAAAAGCAAAGGTGTTCTACAGACGGTAACGACAATTGAATATCTTAATAATGGTATATCTTGTGCGCGTTAGTAAATTTGTTTTTAATAAAAAATAAAATTCATTACATTCAAATTTAAGGAATTTAAATCGTTTAGTTCCAACTGTACAATTTTAATTTGGTTAATAATTTACATTGCTACAATGTTAAATATAGCAGAAGTTAAAATAAATTCAGTGAATAGCAGATTCTAAAACCAAAAAGATTTTATCAACTGTAAATTGAACAGAACTACGGTCTACAGCAAGACTTAAATATCCTGTTTTCTAGAAATAGATTTGCGATAAAACTTACCGATGGTCGTTTAATTGTTTTCTGAGGTTGTCTGTTCTTCATTTTTCGCAGTGTATTGTAAAAATTGCGTTGCCCGGGGGTTAAAAATACCTCCAAATAATTACCTTCATACTGCAAATTTTAATTAGTAATGACACCAAAATTTTCATCAACATAATCGATTCAGAAATGAAAAATAAGGACAAATTGTCAAGCTACGATCAAAAGTTACGTATATAAATGGGTGTACCTTGTTCTTTAACTTCTGAAAGTTATCAATGATCACAGTAATCAAAAGATTAAGTGTGAAGAAGGAGCCAAATACAATAAATACAACGAAGTAGGCATAGATACCCATATTGTACTCCTTTCGGGGCTGTTTATCAATGCCGACCGCATCTACTGCATCAATCATAACCTCCATCCACCCTTCGAATGTTGCCTTTACAGGAAATAGGAATAGACTAACATTACGCAATAATAAATAATAAACAATATGAGATTAGCGAGTACTTACCACCTGATACAACGCTAACAATCCAGAGGCCGAATTGTCAAAGTTAATGTATGCATTCCTCCAAGTGTAGTTCATAGCTAAGCAATCCGATTTGTTAGACACTATATCGGCTGATATACGTTTTGTGAAATCGTCATTTTCAACACATCGAAAGAAAGTGCCCTTCATCACTTGAACTCCGATTATAGAAAATATCATCCAGAAGACCATACATACCACAAGAACATTGGCGATGGACGGTATTGCATAGACTAGAGCGTTTACAACAACCTGAGTGAACAAAGATATTTTAAAAACTGAAAATTTAATTTAATTTTAAATTTAAGTTTTTATAAGATTGTAGGTTGCTACTCTTAAAATATACAAGTAGTAAAATGTTAGATACTTGTATAATCTGCTCAAATTTAATTGAACAGTAACTATAATAATCAATAATGAAAATTTTTGGATAAAAAAGTGACCAAAATACTGTTACTGTTTTATTGTTTTACAAAAAAAATGTTGAATAAATTATGTGTTAATATGACTTAAGTGAACCACACACTAAATAAATAGAATGATCTACCGAACAATTCTAAGTCCATCTTTATGGTATAGATATTGTTTCTAATTAGATTTGTATAAACTTTAGCTCAAATATCGCTAAAATTGTTATGTTGGGTTAGTTCACACATTGTTAGCCTCCTCTGACCTTCATGCCACCAAGTCGTGCGACGGTCCGTAGGGGACGAAAAGCTCGTAAAGTTCGTATGGCTTTAAATCCACCCAGATTTTGAGATCCTGGTACAAGTTCCATGAACAAATCAACAAGACTCACCTGTTATCAAATGGCAGATATTCTCCTGGTTAGTAATCGACTCTCTAGCTATAGCTTCGATAGTACGTTATTGATTGTATTAGTATACATTTAATAAATTAGAGTATAAACATTTAATTGAAGAAGGAAAGATTTCAAATATTGTCAATTTTCTATTGTTAATTAAATAGTGGAAAAGGATAAATCCAATAAATTTATATAGAAACAATTCTATGAATTTCTTAAGAGTCTAACAATTTAAAAAATAAAAAATATTATCAAAATTGAAACATTATTGAATTTTTAATAAGTTTCCTTTTCCAATTATCTCTATTTTTCAAGGACTTAATTTGACAATATTTTGTGTTATCTTTGGAAAAATGTTGTGCAAAATACAAAATCAAAAGATAATATTGGAAAAAAGAAGTTTAAGGAAATTACCAAGTAGTGATAAAAGGAATTTGTATGCGAATCTAGATATATAAAAAGATTTCAAAAAAGACAAATCAAAAACTTAATAAACAAAAAGACAACAGATGAACAACATGGACAACTACACGAAATACATCCATGCTGCACCTTCATGCCCTGAAGCTGTGATATCGCTCGCAAAGGTCGAATTGCTCGCATAGTTCGCAAAGATCGAAAGCCACCAATTTGAGACACGGAAGATATCTCTGCCGCTACAGTGCTCACTAAGGTTATCTGTAGTTGAGTGAATGGTCTTTACTGTGTTAATTTGTTCAATAATTGTTGTATTGCATATTTGAATTTTCAGCCGATAACATAAATTAGAAATATAATAAATTATGATATTTAGGTCACTAAATTTATTAGTCGTTACGATTTGATATTAGTAGTAGTAGAAAAGTACGAGGTCTGCCCCACACAAAGGATCTGTAAGGTTGTAAGGGGGACGAGTAAGGGTGTAGGATGAGGGGGGACTTTGTTCGAACAATGGATCCTTTGAGTGGAGTAGACCTTGTCCTCGCCTACTACTATTAGTTTTCATTAATTGATATTACTCGTTTTACGAAAATTGACTAATAATCGACAAGTATATCGACTAAAACAGTGTGGATTGGTCCACCCGAAGCTTCTATGCCATGGTTCGGATTTGAAATTCAAAATTCTTAATTACATCGCTACGCACAACTACTAACAATTAACACGAAGAAAAAAATCTTAAAAAACATTCAAAAAAAGCGAAGAATGGGTATATTAATCTAGACAATTTTTATATATTTATAGCCGATATCCATTGTTCAGAATAGACAAAACGCACATTTCAAAAAGAGACGATTTTTTAAAATTAATTATCAAGAAGAATAAAAAACAAAAATGTCAAACAAAGTTATAGCTAGTCTAAAATGAAAACTTTTGACATGATGAAAACTCACCACGACAATCACAAAATCCAGGATCGTCCAAAAACTGGTGAAGTACTCCTTGAATCCATGCGAAATCCATTTGATCACCATTTCAGCGGTGAAGATCACGGCAAACAAAATGTTAAGAATTTTGAGAACTTTTTTAGTTTCTGGCTTGTCGTCCAGATAGATATCCTCCACGCACTGGACAAAAGGTAAATTAGAGACATGATTACTAATTTTAGCAAAGTATTGTTTATCTTTAGTCGTTGAAGGAACTAAATGTAGCAAACACTGAAATCACCAAAATATAATTAAACAACCTGATTCATAAATTATTAAATTATACAATACAATTCATCTCTATTTTACAAATAATTGAAAGAGTAAAATATCCTAAAAATTAATTATTTATAATATTATATTTATTAAATAAATGAACGTAATTTATTCATATCGATTGTGAAGTTAGCTTCAATCCAATGAAAAAAATGATAACCATAACTTTATTACATACGCGTTTTCAATTGTCTATTTAGTATGTATTATTTTTTATTTTCTATCTATCTGTTGATATTTTTCAGAATTATATCCGACTTCGGCGGCTATTTCATTTCAAAATATGCGTCACATTTATTTATTTATTTGTGAAACAATAATCAGAAGATATGAAAAAATTGACGTAGCTAAATCGATTAATATTTTTGTGTATCGGTAGAATTTAATGTGTCATTTATTAAATAGACTACATGGTTGTTCAACTTTTACCGACGATACTATAAAATAATGTTTTTTTTAATGTTCTGTGCTTTCTATTAAACATGATAAGCTTTATTATACACATTACATCATAAGTTTTTAAAATATCCTTTCTTAGAAAATAATGATTATTTAAGGTAGTAAAGAAAACTAGAAAATATCATAGATGTACTATCTTTGTTTAAATTTAACTAGATTGGTAATCTAGCTGATTGTGGTCACTTAGTATCGGTTTCTGTCGATCTTGGCAAAAAATTCAATATTATTAGTAATTACTGTAGTAATATTAAATTC
>JAUZNC010050457.1:0-15398 GCA_034780395.1 Vannuccia rotundouncinata | reverse complement strand
CAGCAGCTCGTGGAGGTCACACAGACTACTAAACAATGTTGTTATTTATACTATGTACATACTATGTTATTAAAATTATGTTAATAAATTTTGTAAATAAATACATTTCAGTAAAATTATATTTTTATTTAACGGGTATATCTATGTGCGCCACCCTGTAGAAGGAAAAGGAACATATCCAAAAATTGTCGTTGGTCGATGTGACGTGGTAGTCAGGTATAACACTTTTGATGACCCATTACTATTATGACTGGTGACTGTAAATATTATAAAAGTGAAAACATTTTCGTATAGCTTTCTAGTATACTTAGTATAGTCTGAGCATAAAAAATATTACTACGTTGTAAGTTTTAGAAAGTATACAAATAAAACCAGAAAAATAAATAAACATTTACACATAAAAAGTCCAAAAATTATATGTGAAATAATAATTAGTATAAAAGTTTAAGTTAAGAACATAACATGAACGCAACCACTAATAAATTTTCTATTTATTTATCTAAATATATCTTGTCTCAATAGAACATAAGTAAATAACAGTATGACTTAAATAATACTTAATAGGTAGTAAGCATTTTATTTAACAAAAAGACAAATCCTCATGCGAAAAACTTTAGAATTATTTTATTGTTTCCTGGACCCATTTTTCTTTAAAAAAGTTTTAGGCCAAATCGAATTTTGAAAGAATGTTTTAATATAGAATTATCTTTTTATGTCATTAATTAACCATTTTAAGTCCAAAATCTGCAAGACACATGTTCTACTTCTATATTTACGTAATTGCAATTAATGTTAATATATCTAATTTAGTTACCTACATATATAACCTTACCAACATGAATAAACTGTTTACTTATTATTTTAAATTTTTAATAAAAAATATTCCGAAATATCATTTCACTGCAATACAATTTTTTATGCACGATGCATAAAAACTCATCTATATGTAGGGTATTTTTATCTATCTAATATGCAAAATATAAAATTTTAATTATAGTTTTTGAAAATGTACTTTTGCATATGCACATTGGTATAAATGTTTTTCTCTGAATTGTTTTTCGTGGAGTTTATAGCAGTCAAATATCTATGATTGTAATCATAAATGTTGAGATTTCTACTGAGGGTAGATGTGTTTTTTTAATAAATTATTTGTATACATTTTTTTTGTTTTTATATATTTTTACTCAACATAAATACGAATAGGTACTTCTTAAAATTTCAGATAACTGCAGGTTGAAAATAATAAACTCTAATTAAACAATTTTATACTTACATAGTTCCTATATTATGATTCGAAAAAATAGTTTGAAACCAAGGACTTGAATATATAGTTTTAATTAAATATATGGCTTTATAATCCACATGGCTTATAATTAAATAAATTTAAATAATTTTATTATACTGATTCGCAACGTTTCTTGCACGTCATAAATGTCAATATTTACATGATTATATTAGGAACATTTAATAAACAAAATACTGATAAAAATAAACCTTCAAAATTATATATTCGACTGTTATCAAAGTCTAGTGTAAAAAATCGTTAATTTTAATAACAATTTAACAAACACTTCAATGTCTATTAAATTAAAATAATCTTAGTAGCAAACTAATAATCGGTAGAACTTATCCATTCTAACAAAACGGACCATAAGCCATTATCCACGAAACGCTATAACAGCAATATTCACTTATCACAAAATATAATTCATTATTTTTTCAGGCATGGTAAAAGAAAACCATAAAAAAACGCATGATATTTTTTGGAGGCCCCTAAGAAAATCATTGTTACGAGAAACTGAAACAGTTAGAAATAGCTGTAGTATTTAGGATGCAATTTTGTAATAAACCCCCAAAACTTCCATAGGTTTTCCAAGCCTAGGATCAAGGATTTCATCCATTATTAATATTTTAGACAAGCTATAGACGAAACATTAAAAATTGAGCTATTAATAAGAGCTTTAAATAATAACGCAACAAAAATTAGGAATATAGGATAAATTTTAGCTTGAAACATAGCCCCCACCTCCATAATTGCTCACCGGAATTGTCTTCCTCAAGAATGACCCCTAAAATAAAAACGGGATTCCCATGCCTGTTTTTAAAATTGTAAAAATGTTGATGTAACAAACTACATTGAAGAAAGAAACTGCCAATATTTTTTATATCAAAATAAGAAAAAATGAATAACACATGTACTACCCTTACGTTTGCTATATATTTACAAAGTAACTGAAAATTTGCATATCAGTTCTCAAAACAAAACGTTCGGTACAAACGTTATCTACAAAATGTGTTTACATAATTTGTATTTCCTTCATTTTATTAAATAAAACGAAACACTGTAAACTTTCAAATGGGAAACATAAAACAGGAAAATAATATCATGAACGGAACACTTAAGAGCGATAGTTTATTTGCAATAAAAGACAAATTATACATGATGTGCTGACTGTTAATATACAATACTACTTAGAACAAACACATTATAAAACTGGAGTGTCTTAAAGAACAAAAACATCGACGAGATTGGTAAATCGAATGTCTTCACACAAATAGATAGTAGAGGAATCAAAGTTCAAAAAACAAGGATAATAATGAATTAATATGAGCCACGTATACACAGAGGACAGAGGGGAAGGGGGGGGGGGGTAGTCAAGCATAATAATAGCAAGACAATTTAATGACTGTTGTGATGTTCGGCACACAAAAATGGTCGAAAGTGCAACTTACGAAACTTGTTCATACACACCAAGTATATGCCGGTTCTTTAATTAATCCACAGAATTGTACAGTATTAAATTAATTTAATTGTGATTACCTTTATTTTTAACCATGACAAAGATACATTAAAGAAAATATTGATGGAATAATTTAACACTGGACAAACCGAATTAATCGATAAGAACATAGTTTAGTTAAGGAATCTTATATTTAAACTATTTACTAAATTCGATTTTTAATCAAGTGTTAGACGGTCAACTACTAATTGTTGACCACTTTTATGTGCCCATAATCTAATCGAGAGTAAAAAGAAGAGGAAAAAGGGAGACACCTGAAAGCCTAGCTAGCAGAGTTAGCGGCTGCAGATGTCTGTGTTACTGTGGGAGTTGTTGATTGGTGAGAAATGGTACTCGCAGTGTTTACGATGGGGGCTAATCCCGCCTTTTTGCGTCCACTGCGCAGCGTTGTTGGTGTATTGGTCTGAATTGTGTCATCGGATGACGGATTGTTACTAGTCCTAGAACGGGTAGTCCTAGGGATCGGAGTGATAGTATCACTATTGGTGGTAATCATATTAGTGTTTGGGCTAATAGCTGGTTCTGGGACTGCATCGGTTCCGTTAACCACATCGTCAGTTTCCATAGCCTCGACTGGTTGCTCGCAATCTTGGCCTCCACCGCCAGATTCGTTGTTGCTGGGTTGTAAGTTCTCCGTTGATTGAACGACTGGATAGTCGTTACCATTGGCAGCGGCAATTGCTCCATCTACCTCACCATCGGCGATGGTCTCGGGTTCTTCATCGCTAGCTGCGTTGTTAGCAACTCGGGCGAGAACATCACGACTGGCTCCAGGGCGAAGGGTGTCCAGTTCTTGTTGCAGAGCCACCAACTGTTGTTGCAGTACAAATACTGTATTCTGTAAAGCGTCCGTCTCGGAATCCATGTCCACAATAAGATCCTCCAAATCTACAGTGGATATAGTTTTTGGGGAGTAGGGTAATAAAATATAATTTTAGATTAGAATGAAAATTAAGAAAAGATTTTTTTCCTCCAAATTCGAACTATCCAAAAAAGTGACAAAAAATAAATTATTCTATATTCTTTACACAACTGACACAATGTACTACTTTACAAATAGAAAGTAGTAATAAAAATCAAATTAGTAAGGAAAAAAAGGGTCTTCTAAATAAGTTACCATTGTTACACAACAGAAGTTCATCAGTAAGCTTTTTCTTCATGGCTATTTCTGTTTCAAGTTTGGCTGTTTTACCAGACTGGTTCATTTTGCCCAACTCTTCATTCTCTTGAAGTAGAACGCGTATTCTATTCATCATTCGCTTTCCATTTTGACTGAAAAACAACAATATTTAAAATTCGATGAGTTAATAGACACCTTTTGAAAGGGGGCAGGCACTCAGAGTAAAAAGTTTATGTTATACGAATCCCAACAATAAGAAGTCTTACAATTCGAATATTTACGTTTTATAAGTAAACTAAAGTAAATTTGCTATGTTCCTTTTGGGAATATTATCTACAAGGGACAATGATGTAAAAATCCCACTTTTGAATGTTAACAAAATATTCTATAAAAAGTAATGTAATATTTTCCAATACATTGTCCTAATTAAGATAACTGTTTAAAAATATGTTAATCTGTTTCATTAGATTTATTAAATTTTTAATTAGACAAGATAATACCTAAAAAGGGGGAAAATGTTACCTGTCAGGAGTGAACTTCCAGGCTTGTAAATCATTTTGCGTCTGCTCCATCTTTTCTTTGTATTCTTTGGCCTCCTTTTTCAACCTCTGGAAGACTATGTTCACTGCCGGATCCAAACACATACATCGCAACTGTTGACTAGCAGGACTCATTGCACCTTTTAACTCCTCATTTTGGTGCTATGCATAAAAATTATAATAGATGTGGGTAAAATAGATCGTTAATAAATTATTGAGATTTTATGCAATTACAAATAATATATTTTTAAAATTATCATTACATGGTAAATAATAAATTATAAATGAGAAAAATCACCAGTATTGGTTCGTTAGTGCCAGAAATAAAGAAAATAATATATATAGCACTTCATAACACTTAAAACTAATTTCCATGTAGTATTTTGTTATATGTAATAAAATGGTATACTATTTACTGGTTATCTTAAATATTAATGTTAGTAGTTCATTATAAATAAAAACATTTACAATAAATTTATAATTATAATGAAACTAATACAGTATGAATATATAAAATGACAACTTCTATATTGTAAAATCTTTAATAGTAATGCCCGATGGACAATATTATGGTTTTATCTCGAATATCGTATTATTTTGAATTTATCCAAGTGTATTATTTAAATTAAAACAACCGAAATTCTAATATTGCTTAACGATTTTTATAATAGAAATTTAAATAAATTAAATAATTTGTTTTCTTTTCTCTCTGGTATTGTATTTTGTTTTTCTTGTGGAATATTTTTTGTTATCTGTTTTAAGCGAAAATATTCTTTTTGTATTACCAGAAATAATAACAGTCAGTAAGAATAAAGTAAGTTTTTCGAAATAAAATGTACAAAAATAATAACAATAGTTCCTACAACCACTCTGCATAGTATAATTATTTATAAAAATTGTAAGGGCAGTTCGTATTGCAATAAGTAGCTATTAAAGACAACTTCAGTTGCATGTTTATTACTCGATTATCAAGTTATTGCTATTCAAATATCACTGGAATCGTGGCCCTTATACATATTAAGGATGCTGGACTATATATGGCTTGTAAAAATAACTTAAATAATTGGCTAAAATTTCTGAAGGAACATTTTCGATGATATTTAATTTTTTTTATTCCGAGTGACTTAAATTTTAGAATGTGGGTTAATTTTTATTTTTGGAATTGCACTTGACTCAGTATTGCTACCACGTCGTCGCCAACATATTTAAACTCTTCAATATAATTTACCTCTTTAAAGAATGCACTAGAAAATTCTTTAACATATCGGAATTCGCTTTCATTGGAAACATTTCATTAGAAAGACCGCATATTTCGTTATTGGGAAAAAATTCAAGTTCAAGAGCGACATATTTTCTGCCATCCCTTTATCTAACAAAAACGTAAACGGAAATAATAAATTAATTTTTATCTAAAATTAAAATAAATTTTAAATAATAGCCATCATAATATATTTAAATTACGTCAGAATCTGCGGTACGCACCTTTTTATTTCTGAACTAAATTCAAATATATGATGGCTATATTGTTTAACTATACAACAAAACTTAAAATAAAATTGAATCAGTTGAATACAATTGATAGATTGACAATCCTTTCATTATTATTATTATTAATGTAATCTGGTGTACTGTTGTAGATAAATAATTCGGTAAATATCCCGAATTTCTATATTTAGAAAAAGATTAGGACAAAATTTGATACCAACATTTTTTTACCCCAAAATAGGTAAATTATAAACTGCATAATAGCGTGCAGAGTTTAGTATGTTAATGTTAGGATTGTATAATTAAACATAGATATGCCACATCTGTCGGTTTTAGTATTATAGGGCGCGGCGTATTTGTAAATATCAGAATGCAAGATAATAGTATCCTAACATGGACATATCCAATGAATCGTTAAAATTTATTTAAATAAACTAAATTTTTAAATAAATGACTATATTGGATTTATACAGCAATAAGTAAAAGCAGAGAATACTCCTAGAAACCTAGTTTGATGTCAGCTTACCACCAAATCTTGTATTTCAGCATCCCGGATATTAAAATTTGTCAATAAGAGGTGCTCCATCTTGTCGTAATCGGATGTCTTTTGTTGCAAACGTTCTTCTGAAAAGTTAGATAAAACTACACATAGTTTCCAATAACAACAGATTGTAAGTAATTTTTAAAATTAAATTGAGTAAAGTTTTACCTTTTAACATAAAATTAGTACATGGTTCCATGTACTACAATATAAATATTGTTTATAGACATATATTTTTCCAATTGTAACATATATTATGTAACGTAGTAAAAATGACCAATTCTTTAAAATGACAGTAAGGTCGTTTTGATAATAAGATTTAAAAAAAGACATTCACTAAAAAAAGCGAATTCTAGCACAACAACCGGATACGTAATTTATAGTATACATAGCAAATTAATTTGTCATCTTTAAGTCAAACCATAACAAGAATTACAGTACTAAAAAGTATTAAAATCCAGTTAAAAATTAAATGTTAAATTTGAATGTCTTAAAAACAAATATAGTATATTTCATCATTCAAATAAATCAAAAATACGATAAAGATATCATTTCGCAACATTTAAAATTTTAAAACATTCTTCACTTCTGAATATTTCAAACATTTACAAACAATGTATAGTGCAACATTCATCTTACTAAAGCTTGACTTCTCATTAGTCATTTGCTCGAGTTTTTCTTCTAGTAAACATATTTGATTTCGCTGTTGCTTGCATCTGAAATATGTTTAAGTATTACATATATTAAGTTGACAATTAAGTTACTAAATAATTCAAAACAATTCTTACGTTTCTAAAAGTGATTCGTGAGTCACTTCTTCACTGATATCCTCTGAAGCATTTACAGTCGATTCTGTCTTAATAGTTTCAACAGTGGGTTCCCCTCCATTTACTTCTCCAGATTTGTCATTCTCCTCATCCATTTTGCTTAAGACATAAATTAAATAAAAAGAGAAAAACATATTTAAAATGCATAATTATTTAATTTTATTTAATTGATGATACAATTATTATTAACTATAATAATTAATTTTAATCATAAAAAATAATGGAAAGTTACGTGTTTTCATAATTACTAAATTATGTAATGGAACTGGGGTAAGGATAATAAAATAACATTAAAAATAATTTAAAACAGGTATATAAATAGCATTCTCATTTAAAAAGTAACTACAATTTTTAGAAAATATAATATAAAAATATTAAAGGAAATTAGGTGTGGAATGTTATTTACAAATGCATAATTAAATTTTATCTGTCAAATGTATCATTAAATTACAAGTTATACAATACTATTGCATATTGACAGAAGAAAGAGACAAGCAATAAGTGCATAAATATAACAGTAGACCAACTCCCAAAAAAACAATCATTTTGATTTAACCTTTTCCTGACGAGCATTGCAACGTTTGCAACGAAAAAAAGTTACTTCACTCAACGGGGATCACAAACGTTGCGATTTTCATATAACATATAAATGAAAAATATTTTTTATCTAAATGCTAATGAAATCGTTTTCACAAACCGCTGGGTGAGTATAAAATACCTTAGTCTGATAATCATCGGACAGACACACTGTCCAAAGGGGATTGAAATTTAACTGGTCAAGAGGAATAAGCTGAGACACATGCGCTAAATTGAAAGATTTTGATTGGCTAATGAAAACCAGGCATCATTATAAGTGTATATAACCAAATCACTGAAAAAATTAATTCACAAATTCTCTGCTTATGTTTTCAATGTTATGATTCTGCTTCTATACTCACCTACTGGTTTTAATTCATTTATATATTATTATATATTACATTTTTATACTATTTATACCTACTTTTATATTATATATTATCGATATACTATTCTATTCTATACTATATATAATATATATTGTTATACAATATATACTATATATAATTTTATTATTGTATAAGTATTCCTTATTCTACCTAAGTAAATATATATATATTGCTATCAACTATTATTACTGCATAACCTACATGAGTAATTTTAGAATTATATATTGTATAATATTAACATTTCATATAGTATTGTGTATATCTTATATACATACTGCATATTTGAATACTTATATAGCTAAGTCTTCATTAGATTCTAGTGATTATGATTCAATGGAATCACTTTTGTCTTTATCATCTCTCATCTAATTCTTCCATTATATAGATTAGATTTTTCCTGAAGTCATTTCATTTTTAAATGTGGGTTGAATGATTTTCACCCCTGAAGCCTAACTTTCCTGTGCAGGGAGAGAATCTAATATTGTCAAAGAATTTGTGACAGCATCCCTCAAATTGTATTATCAATGACTGCGCTGCTTTGGAATTAAATTGCAAAGCATGACAATAAAATTATATATATGACTGGATGTCAACAAACCAAACACAAAGAACTTTCCTTTGTGTTCGTGATTGTGATTATAAGTGCAAAGCTTGAATATCACTTTATAATAAACATATCTATTACAGCCCCTTCATGCAACTGAGCTCTTCCAACAACATCCCATAGTAATAAAAAATCGATATTTACAAAATTTTACAATTATTTCATTCTAGACTTCCCGAAAATATTGTTCATGAAAATCGACAGTCTGTGAAATTGACATTCTGAATTGACAATCACAATTATGTATTTAAACACAACACAGCTAGAAATGCAGCTGTTATTTAGATTAGTTGCACAATATTCTCAAATGTCTATAACAAAAAGTTATTATAGAGATCAGATAAATTTGAGTTGTACATCTGTATATAGCTTATAAAATAGCTTATTGTATTTCAATTAAGATTTTTTAAATATAATATACATACATAAAATATTTGTATACTATTATTATATTATAAGAGCCTTTGCTACAAATATATTTGTTGATAAAATTGTCAATTTAGCAGACAATGAGAATACAAATTCAAATAAATAGCAAACATATAATAAATATATGAAAGTATACATTATACTTAGGTTTATAATATATGCACTTTTTTATCATAGAAAGATATTTTAGTTTTAATATAATATAATTTCATAGTACAATTTTACCTATATAATTGTATACTTAGTTATAATAATTTTTAAGAATATCCTATATGAAATACAGTAAACATATTATAATCTCATATAACCAATAACCATGCAAAATATTGAATTATATTCAAGGAGGCTAATTGAATGAGTCACACCATATTAGCTGCTATTATAAATGACCTAATCAGGACACAAGAAGGATACTAAATAACACATTTGAATGTATATAGCCATTTGGAGAGGTAACTTTGCTGCCCCATAAGACCATAAAGAAAAGATTAAAGATAAAATAAAACTTTTCTAAATAAGTCAGTTGGGTTATTACTGGGTTCATACAAAAACAATCAATGTACAATCAACAAAAAATGTACTGTTCAGAATCAAATATTTATCCAAATATTTTAGTATCCAAATTAACTGAAATACTGCATAAAGTGCATAATAAATAATGCTCTGGGAAAGACTTGTAAGTACAAAACCAATTATTTTATTCAATAGTCTATTTTTCAAACTATTAATTATTATCAAACTATTCAAAATAGTTAATCTTGTACAAGCCACAAAA
Source organism: Vannuccia rotundouncinata (assembly GCA_034780395.1). Lineage (NCBI taxonomy): Eukaryota > Metazoa > Platyhelminthes > Proseriata > Coelogynoporidae > Vannuccia > Vannuccia rotundouncinata. The sequence continues at coordinate 5,312 of JAUZNC010050457.1, read as the reverse complement.
TAATAATTTAAATATTGTATTAATTAGATATATAAATACAAAAATGTGGCAACATAAATGGTATTAATTAAATGAATTCCAAAATTTATTAATTAGATGACAGTCTTACATAGTAAAATATTCAAGCAATAAAAAATTGTATTAATTAGGCTGCATATTAATTAGCAAGGCTTTACTGTATTATATTTTTGAATTATACTCCCTTCCATATTTAAATTATTTTGATTTTTAATCCATGGTGAACAGATAGTCCAAAAACATTTGCAAATCCTTAGTTTGTAGATGTGAGCACACACATAGTAGTTCAATTTTTAAATGCCAGCAAGGTTCATACACTTTTTTAAATAAAATTAAGTAACATTTCCTGCAAATTTCCTGGACAATTCGAAAATTCATAAAAAATTTAGGTGGAATATTCAGCAAGTTAAAACTAAATTTTCAGGGATGGTCTGCAACATGTCATAACTTGACACATTCAATTTCTTGTCCATAATATTTATGTCTAATTTAAGAATTACTGACACTTTTATGAAAAATAACAGAATTTTTTTTAGGACTCAAAATTATAGTCATGTTGATTAACAGAAATCCAATCAATGAGTGGTCATGGCTATGTGGTAAGCATAGCCTATAATCAGCACATATTGCTCAAAATGTATGGATTTTAAAGCTAAGAATGCATTAAATATATTTTATATAATGTTGTAGTAATTGTTTAAAAAAATTAAAAATCCCATTTTGACACATTTCCCTAACAACTCATAAATGACACATTTTGACACCCCAGACCCAGTCTGCATGTTTTTAGTCTTACCATGTATATTTATTGCATAGCTGAAGATTTTGTAAGAATGTATTAATGGAAACAATGCAAATAATGAGCATTTAAAAAATCTTAAACACAATATTTTTTCAGGGACATATAATGTTTATGTATCATGGAAATTATTATTCAAAATGAATGGGTTTATTGGCTTAATATTTTGAATGTTTTTACTATTTCTTATATTCAGGGTTCATATGCATCTGTGATTATAAATAAAAGATTTTTGTAAGACTTTTCAAGTCATTTTAGGATATTATAAAATTTTACCAATTGAGAAAAAGGTGTGTCAAATACACATTAAAATTCTTCTCTCTCAATTCCAAAAATAAAATAATTGCATTTAAAACTTAATATGTCTACTCCAGCTAAACTGGACATCTATAAAATGGTCCAGTTTATACAAAATGAAAAAAAACACTAAATGCATAATCCATAAATTATAGGTACCTAGGTCATGTAATTGATTGATGTCACACATACAAATATTTATTAATTTACTCCTATGGTCTACTGCTCTAGTGTAATATGTATGTATGATTGATACACTATTATTCTATTTCCACATAACTTAGTAACTTAAAGGAAGCAATATATGATCAATAAAGTATTAAAGTATTTTAGCAGTCTCATTAAGCAATGTTTCCAAATTAATTGTTACTGCAAATTAAGAAATATATTTCTATTATTCTCATACTTTTTTTAGGAAGTTGCTATTTTTATTACAATATGTATGTAATTAAAAATATATATTCTTGTATCATAGAGGATAAGATTTATAATTAAATAAACATTTTGCTAAGCATTGGAAAGTCTTCATCAGCACTTACCTTATAAATAGCAACTTAGGTTATACAACAAAAATGATAAAAGCTTATTAGTATTATATTTTTATTCATATATTATGAAATTATGTAATTTTTTTTAAACATAATTTGATCACAAATAAAACAAATAAATGCTAAGGACTAACCAGGGTAAAATGGACTCATGTCAATAGGATGACCCTATTATTACTTACAATTAATAACAATTAACACAATTAAAGACATAGTAAGCTGCAAGTTTGAAAATTCTTTCAAACATATCTTAACATATTTTAATGATATATAATAGTTAAACTGAAATTAATTTTACTTTAATTACTGTAAATCAAGGGTGTAGATAGCTTCTAATTATTATTGTGAAAGCTGATTTAGAGAGATCCTGATGAGTAAAAAGGCCTCAAAGGAAACTGAACATATTCATATTTTGTGGGTATACTATAAGTACTTTAACTTCATTAACTATAATAAAACAAAATTGTGGACCCTATCCTTCCCCCACACCTTATTTTTATTGCAGATTTTGAAAGATCTAAAAAATAATGAATTGGTAATAAAAAAGTGGAATTCCACTAAAAAGGCAGAAGATTCATTCCCCCCATAATGTATAAAATGTATTATTATTTTAAGATAGGTGTTATAAGATCTGTTAATAAAAATCTCAAAAAATGTGGTGTCAATTTGATACCTAATAATTTATATTTTTTGCATTATAATATGAATTTCAAAATTTATTTCTCTGATTAGTTGGTTGTGTAAAATGAAGAGTGCTCTTTGGATGATTTTTTTAATATATCTTGAAGTAAGTTAGAAATATTGTAACATAAATAATTTGTTTATTAGTAAGAAAATGAAAATCAGTTATCATGAAAAATTGATCAGAAGCTGAAACTGGATACTAGGCATAAGAAAGCCTGACAGATATTGACAGATTCTACTGACATATACTGTCTTTGATAAAGTAGCTTACTTTTAATATGGTTAATACTATTAAATTGAATACAGATAAGTACCCATTTGACTGTTTGGTACTTTTTCATTATGCTTGAATAAAAATAACAAATTTTTATATTCAAATTTTCATTTAAATATTCATATAATTTCAATACATTTTATATATAATTATTAAATAATTTAATTAGATTTGTTTTAATAATGGAAACCAGTTTCAATCTTAATTCTAAATAAGCCTAAGACCTGGCAGAGCTGGTTCTACCATACCTTTAATCAGAAACATGGAGTAAAATATTAAATATTGATAAAATATATATAATCTATTATCAATAAATCAATCATTTGTTAAAAAATAAACTTTTTATTTTAATTTTTTCAGCATAAAATCAACAAAAAGTGATTGGGTAAAAACAAAAAATAACTGACTGTTTTACAGACTAGTTAGAAGAGCAAACATTGTCAAAATTTCCAGCCTGAACTCCACCTAAAAAAAATGACACTTATATGAAAATTAAAAGACTAAAACTCTCATGCCTGTGAATATGAATTCAAAAGTCAAACCCTTTTTGATAAATTTTATTCAAATAAAAAGTAAATGTGAACTAGCTATCAATAATCATTTGACTTGTAATGTCCCAATACATTCAAAGAAAAACTTAAATAAATTGAAAAAAGAATACAAAATAACATTGCAATGAAAGACTAAAATTTTTCAAACTGTAAGACAGGGTAATTTAAATAGAAATCTATATCTTATACAAGCTTTGGTTAATATAGGAATATACTACAATCAAGAAACTGTTCTGTTCAAGTCAATAAGCATAAGTTAAGTTGTAAAGTATAACCAAAAATAATAAACTTTTTTTTCTTTAAAAATACAAAACAGTTCCCCTAATTTTTTTTAAACAATTGTAACAAGGAATTAAGTTTAACTTGTACCTGTACTGAAAATTAAAAATATGAAAAACTTTAATAAAATACATAAAATTAATTTGTTTATGTATATTAGAAAATTTCATTCAAAAAACTATTCTAAATAAAATACTCCTTACCGAAATCTAACCGACGTTAAATTTGCAATTGAGCCAAATCTTTATTAATTCTGATTAAAGACTTCTAATTTATTTGGATTTACCGTGAATTTATAACGAAAACCGCCATTGTTATTTATTGAAGAATAGTGGATATTATAAACAAATATATTTTTGTATATTCATCGTAAAAATTTGTATAGTAAATAATATATTTCTTATGTGTTAATTCATTGATATATCGTGCAATATTTTTTATCTGGAAATTGTCTACATATACTCTTTCAATAGAAGTGTTTAAAATTTTATTAATTAAATAAATCATTTAATTTGTTTTGATTATATTTCGCAGATTACTCTTGGTCAAAAATTTCAGTCTATATATCTTTTTAAAAAGAATAGAATAAAGCTTCTAAACATTAAGCTTTTCTTTATGGACGTTGAACGTTTGCAATTAAAAAAATTGATTCACGCAGCGCGTGATTTTATTTTGGCTGATAATTTATGCACCTTTCCTTAATTGTCGATTATGTATTCGATGTCTTTTTTACCTTCATATATTGTCATAAATACTAATACCATATGATTTTTGTATATGGGGCTGTCCTAAAATTATGTCACGCTTAGAGGAGGGAGGTAAAATTTCTGAAAATGTGACTTTTGTGACAAGGAAAATAGGTTAGGTTGAACGAAATGTGATGTCACATTTAAGTTAGGTTTTGTATGTTTCATTTAGTCTAGGAATCTACATAAAATATTTTCCACGATTATGTCTACAAAAATGTGAGTTGTTTTGCAAGTGTGTATAAAATTCATATTCGAGACTATATTAGTCTTATACCCTGACTCTAGCTATTTCTCATGATCTGGCGGGAATTGTTCTGCTACAAGAATATTTTACTTCCCACTTGAATTCTCAAGGTAAGATGATCGATACATCCTAATAGCTCAAAAATAGACACGATTCTTGCTAATCAGAGGGGTCTAATACTGTGATTGATTCGCACCTAACGATTACAGAATTTGTTGGACAATGATCATAAAGATGATAAACTAGATATATTGAAGATGAGAATGAACCACAAAAAAGGATGGAAATTCTGAACCATAGAGTAAGGAGTATAGAGTATGAACTCTCAAAATCTTAATAATATATTTACAGAAATTATTTTTTTTGTGTTAAATCATCCTTAAATAATTTAAAAACCTTTGGAATTAATTTGTATTAAAATCGAAGCAATATTAAAAAAGTTTTAAAATATACTACTAACCTTGGAGTAAAAAATCAAGTAGTAGAAAAATATCGTATATTTTTATATATTAAAATATTTTTTTTAATTAAAAAAAATATATATATATCAAAAACAATAATTTTATTTAAAGCAACATAATATAAATAAAACATTATTTAAAAGTTATATTAATATATTGTTGAGAATATGGTTATGTGTAAATAAGTATGATTAATATACAACTATTCAAATGTTTTAGGATATAACAAATATACAAGAGACATAATGTAATAATATAATAAACAAATTTTTATACACTTTGTGCAAACCACTTTTTTAAAAATATAAATACAAAAAGCATTAATACAAGGTATGGCTTTTGTGATGACAACCAACTCGACAGAAGAAATAAACACAGAATAGTGAACTTGAAAGGAACAGGGATGTA
>JAUZNC010050446.1:0-15407 GCA_034780395.1 Vannuccia rotundouncinata | reverse complement strand
ATGTTTGTGAACATCGGTTGGTCGAATGTAACCAGTGCAAACAATATATTGTGTGTAAGGATTTGCTCCAACATCAAGAAACAGAATGTGAAGAATCAATAATTACCTGTGAATATCCTCCCTGCAAAAAAGATATGAAGAGAAAGGATCTTCAAGTAATTTAAAATTCTTCTATAAACTAAAAAAAAAATGTGACACTCATTTTCTTGTAAAATTCTAGAATCACTTTGATACAGAATGCGAACGACTCAAAGAATTTTGTAGACATTGTGCAAATTATTTTCAAAAAGATCTTTTTGAAGAACATCAACTTAAAGAATGCAGTATGAGTCCAAAAGTTGGAAAACCATGTCCATATGGCTGTATTGGAATCATGTATGTTTTTCTTTTTTATATTTTTACTTTTTTACTTTACTATTTATATTCTACTTTTAATATATTATTTATTAATCATGAAAATGAAATGTAATTAGGCAATAGTTCAATACAGATCTCACACTAAAGTACTGCTATTGTGTATTATATCAGAATATAATCCGGAAATGTTATTATTGAGTACAAAATATGCAAATAATCAGGCAATTGAAAAGATAAAAATGTATCTAAATTTTACATTTTAATGGAGTTAAAATGTGTCTTCAGTAATAAAAATGTATTAAGTCACTTTGTGTTTTTACAAATTTGTAGAGTAGTTGTAGTAAAATTTATTTCAATATACTACTGTTGAATTGAATAAACTATAATAGTAATATAACACAAATTTAATGTTGTTTATAATTTTTAGGAAAAATGAAAATGATTCAGAATGTCACCGAAAAGATTGCATGCTCGATCACATCGACGAAGTTCATGCTGTAACTGGGAAAACTCAACAGGGTATGAATACTCTGAGTTATAACAAATTTATTTGATACCTTATTAAAATCAATTAACAAAAAAATATCACATCGACGAATTTCATGTTTTAACTTTGAAAATTGAATAGGGTATCAAAAATTGAGTCATGAAAAATTCATTTGATTATTAAAATTATAGGCATTACTTTTGGTGAGATACCTAAAACCCTCACATATGTATTCCCCCTGGATGTATAACTGGATTGTTACTAGTGGGATATTTCAACATTTTTGTGATAGCGATCGTGGAGAGAAACAAACAATTGACCGAAGAAGAAACAAATGTTTTGGACAAGAAGCTTAACGAGATAGAGAAAACTGTCGCCAAATTGGAAAGATCAAAACTTTATGGGGTAAGATTATTTTGTTTTTAGCTCAATCGGAAAAATTTGCTCAAAAGAAATTTGCATTTTTAATTAAAATTTAGTCTGAATACATGAATGCAGAGAGTTTCGGATTTATAGAAGAAAAAATTACAATTTACAAGATTAATAAGTTTCATCAAATTGAAAAGTTCAATATTGCATTAATAATAATTAATCAGTTCCTAAAAAACTAGGATGTGTATATTTCTGTAAATATTTATCAAAATTATCATATTTATCAATCACAGCTACCGGTAGAATCCTTTTTAGGATGCTTTTTGTTGCGAAACCTTGAAAACGCTATAATGTTTTTCTAGTGGAGGGTTAGGGTTGAAATTTGCACACAACCTGTAGGACCATCGTATCTAGGTCCCTAGAAGTTTCAAGGTCATAGGGCCGCTAGGTCGATTTCTATTGGTCACGAAACATTTTTTGGGGCTAACGAATTCGAGTCCGATACTTTCCGGAACTTGCACAGTCTCTCCTTAGTGATTTTTGAACAGACTAGATAAATCCCCTCTGGAAAAAGTTGTCTCTAAAAATTGTTCAGAAGAAAAATATGAACTTGAACGACTAAAAATGTATATAAGATATTTTTCAGATATCTGGCTAGAATAAATTTTTTTAATTGATTTATAAATATAGTATAAAGTTACAATAAACTTAAAAGGGGCTAAAAAGACCGAATCCGGTGTCAGTTTTTGATTTGAAGCTTTAGTTTTTTTACAGCCATTTGAAATATATTTTTTTTAATGTTTTTTCTGCCAATTTTTTGTGAGCTCTAATCGACTCGAATTTTTCAGTATAAGGTTTTTAGAAAGGGTCTGCTGACGCATCCGGAAAATATGTAAGAAAAATATAGAAAAGGGGTAAAAATTCGGACTTACCGCGTAGGTTCGACATTTTACAGTTTACTAATAAATATTTCATTTGGAGCCATTATTTCCATATTATAGGGTTTGCAAATTTGTTTTATTCAGTATCGTATCACCAGATAATGTTAAACATAACGGCTCTCTTCATCCCTTGATAGGATGCTCGGTTTTCCGAACTGTCTGAACAACTTACCGAGTTTAATCAGTCCACTGAAGATGGAGTTCTGCTTTGGCCAATTGAAAACTTTTCTCATGTCCAACAAGATGCTCAGAACGGAATACGTTACAGTATATATTCTCCGGCGTTTTACACTCATAAATATGGGTGCGTTACGTAAAAACAATTGATGTGGTTGAAATTTTGAAATATTATTTTTGGTTATTTATCATGTTGTTTAAGTGTATATGCTATTTTTATATTTGAGTACTAGGTTTCCTTTAATTAAATCCGATGTTAAATTAAGTTGAAATACCCACCTATGGAAAACTATACAAAATTGACAGTCAATAGATTCATTTTGAAGAACAAAATAATATAAAGATACATTTTGTCTCTAGATTTGATTTTAAATGTGATTTTTCATATTTTTCTTTGGAAATGGTTGAGAACCTACTACGCTTAATTTGAAAGAGCTACTCCAAAAGAGTGTAAACATGTAATTCACATTTGGAGTGTAGACTTACTTAAAAAGAGTAAAATTTAATTTAATAATAATAATGCTGATCAGATTAAGTAGGGGTTCCAATTCGGTGAAATTAATATTTAAACATAATAAGATAGCATTGAACTAATAGATCTAATAGCTCTAAAAGAGTACTATAAATAATTATTTCATTATTATTATAGTGTTAATACAGTGTGTTAAACAGTGAAACAATATCAGGTTAAGTTAACTTAGTATACCGGACACTTAGCTGTATAAGAAAACTCTCAACACAACTAACATTTTATAATGAGTGTGTGCAGAATGCGAGTCTGCTAGGTCGGCGGTTCGAACCCCGTTAAGGGTAATCTAAGCTGTTTCGTTCAGCCAGTTAATATGAGTTAATATGACTTCCCGGTAGCAGGTGGTCAGACACAGAGCGGTATTACTCTTTTTGCATTAAGTATCCGTATAAATGTTTAGGTGTTACTTTTATTAGTTTTAGTTTGTGTTCTTAACTATAACTATCTATTCACAACTATATTCCATTACTACATTTCATAGAATTTCAGAAATTTTGGATCCATTTTGATCATCTTCGAGATCCATGAATATGCTGACGACTTGGCCCAGCTGTTGTTGTATTATTTTATCTTATTTATTTATTTTATTTATTTTATATCGTTCTACCTTCAGGTCGTACATGGTGGTATACTACCGATTTATACTACCGATTCATGAATAATTTTATACCGACGTGTGCTCCTACGCATCGGATTGTCTATTTAAACGATTTGTGAAATTTTATTCTGTAATCTCCATTTTTAATCTGGGATAACGCTCTAGCAGGGATGGTTCGGTGTGTCAAAATGTGTCATTTAGAAGTTGGTAGGATATATAAAATGTGTCAAAATGGAATTTTGTGTCAAAATTTGTTTTTTGAAAAAAATAATGAATAAAATTTATTTCTAAAAATGAAAATTCAGAAGTTGCATTAGCATCAGCCCCTAAACCAGAATCCAGCAACGAAATGACAGGCAGAACTCAATATGGCTATTCGTGCAGGTCTGAATGAAGCATCCATGCCTCGTCATGTTAAATGAAGGCCTGGAAATAATTTTTTTTAATAAAGTGTCTGCAGCGAATGCCATTCTTAAAAGGAGTCAGTCTTTGCTGGTTGAGTGGAAAGCAAAGAAGACTGGTTTGGAAACTCCAAAGAAGAAATAGAAATGATTTAGTGTCTACCAGAAACTGATATAAACTGTATTTTGTGTTTTATAAGTGTTTTACAACACAATTTTATATGTTGTACGTAACTGTTAAGTGTACTTTTCTATAATAGAAAGGTTGAGATGTAGAATGGCTACACTACAATCACACAAAAACACATGTTTCAGCGTGATTCATGATATTATCATATGTGCATATAACGAAATGCACATATAATGAACATATAAAGCTCCACACACTATGTACCTACTGTATTATCATATTATCTTATATCAGAATCTGATAATTATATCAAAATCGGTGTTTTTAGAAATATTTAGTTTAATGTAAGTGACTGTAGTATAAGGGGTGTTTTGGAAGCCATTCAAAAAATGAAAACTATAATAATTTAGTATTCTTTATTATCATCTATGGCACTAAATATATCTAGATAAGTAATTAGTCAATTTTGTCATAGTATAAAAACTTTTATTTATGTTAATTACACTATTATGTATATATTGGATGTGACAAAACTGGCTGTGAGGTAGCGGACCATCCCTGCAATAGAACTATTGCCATATCAACAATAATTTATTAACACATTTCATTTCAAAAAATCTCTAGAAATAAATTAAAAGCCGCAAGTATCTATAAATTTCCGTTAAGTATTATAATTTCATGTCAGTTTCAATTTTAAATATATTAATATTGTAGTATAAACTATTGTAATATTAAATATATATATTGTAGTATACTAATAAAATGTTCATTATTTACTTTTGTGAAGATATAAATTGAGAATGCGTCTTTACCCAAACGGGGACTCGAGAGCACGGGGGTCCTATCTGAGCGCCTACATCGTCATTATGAAAGGGAAATATGATGCTCTTCTCAAATGGCCTTTCGAATTGAAAACCACAGTCTTTTTGATTGATCAAACATTTGAACAAAATGTCATTGATGTTTTTGAGGTATAAATTTGAAATGTTTTAAATAATATTTGACTAGCGGAGTAAACAACCAATCAGGAAACATAGAAACAGAGAACAAAGGAAGAGGATGAGATAGAAAAATAGATCGATAAGACTGGTCAATAGAGAAATGGTTAATGAATATTTTAATTCAAGGACTTAGAAATAGAAGTTTCTAAATTTAGAAGTCCTTGCTTAATTCTGTTGTCTATTTTGTCTTTTTTTAGAAGTAATAGAGTTGGGGATAGTGTTTTCGCTGTAGGGAGTTCCCTGTGTTTCAGTTTGATAAGGTAAATGGTATGGGAAGGGGAGGGTATTGTTTGATAGCCAGGTTGCGAGATGACAGCTGTCTTCGGATAATAAAAAGCATCGAAAGCGAAGTTCGAAAGACGTAGTCCATGACAATTATTATGAAAAGATACAGTTCAAGCGTCTTACCCTGAAGGACACCAGAAGTCGTCTGGAAGGTGTCATTACTTGAGTTCCCTTTTCCCACTTTTAAAACAATACAAGACTCTTGCAGACACAAACGTTAGCTAGAGATACAAAACAATATTACAGAGAGAGAGACAACACAGTGTATATATACCAAAAATCGTTGCCATTAGAAACAAATAAAGCAACCAATCACAAACAAGAGAAAGCAAATCATTCACCCCTACCCCCTCGCTGATTCTACTTCCCAATTTCATTCATGTTGTTGTTGCGGCCACCGGCTCCCCCGTCAAGCTATCCACGTAGGGGCAAGACTCTGGTAGTATGTGGTGTCACTATACCAACCCTTAGCTGCGCCAGCACTACCTGCTCCCTTCTGCTAAGCCCTTATTTTAATCCTCCTCCCATACACCTCTTCCAACCGCCCATCTAATCCCATCTAATCCCGACTCATACCTAGCCCTCCTATATACTTCCCTCTTAGCACACTCAAACCAAACTTCCACCCCCTCCTGGTCCTCCCCCCTGGATACATTTCTTTCCCGATCTGCCCACTTATTTCCCTCCATCCCGACGTGGCTAGAGACCCTCTGCAGCACAATCCTTCTTCCTTCAGCCGCCTTACACAAATATTCCTTCAACTCCTCCATCTCCTTGTTCCGCCCAATCTTGTCCTCCTTCAGCGTCCTCAGCAGCGACTTGCTGTCTGAATAGACCTGCACGCTCCTGGGCTTCCTCTCTTCGATCAACTCCACTGCCTCCGCTCCAAACGAACTACAAATCTTCCCTGCTGCCCTCCTCCTGACTATCTCTCCGTCTCCACACTGCGACGCACATGCTGCCCCACCATTCTTTACTCCACCCTCCACCGATCCATCTGTGAAGATTCTCACCTCCACCTATCCTTTGTTCCTGATGGTCGTCTCCACCGTCTGCCTAAGCTTCTCCCGGTCTCCCTTATCCACTTCTTCTACCAGTTTATTATAAATCTCCACTCCTTCTTCCACTATCCCTCTCCACGGCTCTCTCCTGTTGCTGAACTCTTCCCTGATCCCTTGGAGAATCCGTCAACACTCCTTCTTCGCTTGCTCCCTCCATATTTTGTTCGCTGCCAATCTAACCCTCCCCTCCTTCTCGCACAGCTCCCGCTTCGGGTCCCCTTTCTTTCTCTCATTGTCTTTTCATAAGTCACCATCGCTCTTCGCTTCGCCTCTACTCCGACTGGTGTCACTCCCATCTCCATATACACCGCTTCCACTGGCGTTGACTTCACCTGCCCGGATACAGCTCTGAGTCCCACTCTCTGCGCTTTCTCGATCTCCTCCATCCTAAACTTCGCCAGCCAAGGTATCCATGCCGCATTTGCATACCAGACGCAGCTCTCCACCACCATCCTATATACCTTCATGAGCTATCCAGCCTAGCCCTGTCTCTCTCTTCATCTCCGTCATCTCTTCATCCCAGTATGGCCTATTGAACCTTAAAGTCTTCTTCAATGGAATGCTGTTCTTCGCTGCTTTAACCATCAACTTGCTCACTCTCCGCCAACCTCTGACCCTCCTGCCAATCCGTAATCCCTTATCTGCATTCCGATCTGTATTTCTCCCAGTCCGCTTTCCTCCAAGGCCACGCTAGCCCCTTCTCGCAACGTCTCTGTCCTACAACTCACCTCCACCAACACCGGCTTGTGCGAATAATTTTTTTCAGATTTTTATTTTATACGCTTTTAAATAAAAAGTACATTTAATTTTATTTTATACCTATACTTTTTCTCTGACGAATGATGTGGTTTCATCCTCTTTTCAGGCTCCTGCTGATGATACAGTGGTAAGTTATACAATATGGTTCAATGAGTATGTCTCAGAAAATTTAATATCAATAATATAAAATTACGCGATTTGTTGGTTTTAAATGTAAGTTTATAATATATAGAACAAAGATTTATTGGTTAATTATAAAAACATAACTAAAAACTGATCCGAACTAACCAACATCCGAACTAGCCAAAATATTAAGCGTGAATATCGGCCGATAAATAATTGATAGATTTTTTATCGACCATAATAAAAATTTGTTTACCGATAAATATATAATGCAGTGTATGAATTGATATTTTATTGAACAGTTGTTTTAAAACACATTTACATTGCTATGATAAAAATGTTTTATAATAGAAATCAACAACTTTAATTGCAAAGTATTTGTAATATACAGCCAATATTTCGACAACGCAAAAACAAGATGCTTTTTATAATTTTGTGGTTCAAATGAGGAGAACTAACCTCGAACTAACCTTATGATCTCTCCATTATTTCAATTGTGAATCATATTTTACGCATCTTTGTCCCAAAGAGATCTAATGTGAAGAGATATCAATCAATAATTATCGACTAAAAATAATTAAATAATATTAAATAAACTAGTCTAATGTAACAACCATAGACATTAACCAATAAACACCGATTTTAACTAATATTCTAGTTGGAATCCACGTGTGGTTCTACTCCTTTAAAACCTATAAATAGTAGGAGAGGGGGACTTCTGTGACACCCTCTGCACCGCGCTAGTAAAATTTTTCGCACCTTTACATGTTAAATTTTGACGAATACGAATCGAGTATCATGCTATATAAGGAGGTGTTTAAGTAGCTGTTTTCATTCACATTTCTTACGAGCTCACCGACGGTCGTCTCCTCGCCAGCAGTCTCCTCATTTATTTTATCAGTATCCAGTTTTCGATCCAGTCTCTCAGTCTACGGTCCAGTTACAGTCTCTCCGTCTCTCAACGTCGCAACAGTCTCCAGTCTACAATCTACGGTCTCTCAGTGTCTCAACGTCGCAACAGTCTCTTAGTCTACGGTTCAGCTACGCTCTCTCAGTCTACAAATTCAAGCCATCATCTTAAGCAATGGCAGCTAATAATTTTCTTATTCAACCAACATGGCTTCGTTTATGCCTGATGTCAAGGTGGGACCCCTGCGCATTATCAAGAATCAGGAGAAGTGTCACAATTTTATAGACCTTAAATACATCGACGGATCCTTCCTGATGTTATAAGTCCCGTATTTGCAAATTTTAAGGTGCTTGTGAACAATCAGGTTTTGGGTTATCCAACAACTTTGGAAATTGTTGGAGAGAAATCCCGAGACCACTTACAGGCTAACATAGAATGGATTGAGTTTCAAGTCATGCAAAAACTGGCTGCGTTTCTGGAGAATCCGGCCAATGCTGTCAACCTCCCAAAGACGATTGGACCGGCGAGTCTATGCGAATCAAGGACATGGCCGCTGGACGCTACCAAATAATGCTACGATGGAACGGAATTTACATTGGACAACACGGCTAAACCGAATATATCGCCTGTTTAAACCTGTCGGTCGTTCAGGTTCGCAATGAGGCAGTTGAGGGACGCGCATCGTATCAAACATGTCTCATGAATGAATTTCATCAGAATGCTCAATCAACCCTTCGTAATCCCCGGAGAATTTGTAACCCTAGCGCCGGCGTCATCGGGGGACGAATGTATGAATAAAACGTACGAAATGTAGCTTTAGCTACACAAAATGGTAGTACATCGTAATACATTGCTTCAATAAAAAAACATGCCTGCCTATATGAATCTTATACTCAACAATAGAAAAGTGAAACAGTATAAAGAAAGAAAGGAATGTTTAGACGCGAATCAATACAAACAAATGATGATAATGATGACATAGAAACAATGGGTGGAAGATTGTCAAATCGTAAGCGTTTAGAGTGCACACTGCGATATTTAGTCGACCCAGGTTTCCAAAAAGGAGTTGCTTTTGATTTTGGAATTCACCAAACATCAGTGTCAAAAATAATCGATTCTACCCTAAAAATCATACTAGAAAAGAAAGATGAATGGGTGAAGTGGTCTGAAACTCCTGAACATAAAAATAAAGTAATTTGATTTGACAAAAGTTCAAACTATGAATGATTTAAAATTCATAATTTACATAGTAGTACCTATACATATATAGTTATAATATATTTATTAATTTTTCAAACCCTACCTAGATAGCAACTTATAAAATAAAATATCAAAATGTTTGATACATATTATTTTTTTCAATTTTGTGTGTAGTTGTTGTTTTTTTAAATTTAAATTCTCATAATAATATCAATAGAGTTTGAATAAGCTCCCAGAAAAAAAGTTTGATACCATAAAAAAAAATATATTATACACATTTCACAAAAACTGGAAATTTGATGGGCTATTTAAAAAGTAAAAAAGGATGTTATAATGGCCATTAATCAAAAAGTAAACATCATATGCAAATTATTTCTATTAGCATAACCTATAACATACAGAGACAAAATGAAATGACACATGTTAATTTACTAATATAGCTAATTATTTCGTTTCAGATAAAACAGATGTACCAAGTATGAGTATCCTTTAGTCATTGGGGCAACATATTACATATTTTACCATCACATTCTCCTTCGATAGCGCATTAAATCGGTTTAAATGGAATTTACCAAACCTTCAAAAGAAAATATGAAAATAAGTCTGTTGCATAAGAAGCAACTGGAACATATTCTAAAATTTTTTGAATTGAAAATAAATAAAACCACTACAGCTAAATATTCACCAGTTCTACGGAGAGGAATTAATAGTCTCTATGTCTATTGCGATGTCTGCTCTGAGGTGATTGTTGGAAACTCAACTGTTCCTCTTATGTGAATAGTAAGTAGCCTTTCCTACTATTGCTTTCGGTGAAAACGTGGACATTATCTATAATAATATCGATATATATATCTATAATATATCGAGTTATATCGATACTATGTCAATTAAAATATGCGATGATACTGGACGTGCTGTACCCTTCATTGAGGGTAAAACTGTTCTAATTTTACACTTTCGAAGACGTTCATGAACAAATCATCTACAATTCTGGAAACAGTTTATTCATGGTTAATTAATCATTATGTTTATTTGTGCTTATTTTTCTCTATTATTAATTTGCTAATTATTTAATATGCTTCAGTTCTATTATAAGAAGAATCATAGAGTATATTTTATTACTATTAATATTTTTATCATATACATTATTCTTAAAAAAAAATTTAAAGTATACTATTTCATAGAAACTCTATATATATGCTCATTTATGAAATAAAAATTAGTTTTTTTCAAAAATATTTTGTTATTTCTTTTTAAGTCTTATTAAACGAAATAAAAATAACACCTTTTTAATGAGTGGGAAAAATATAAAAATCAGAGTATATTATCCTACAATATCACAGGAGATAGATGCATGTAATATATAGAAAACAGGATAAATACGTAGTTTAGGCGCCCATAAAAGTTATAGGATATAAAAATAAAACCCACTCACTGCCTCACTGCCACTGACTCGCACATGCGAGATAAAATAAGGTATAATAACTCCAAGTCACTTGGAGAAAAATGTAATTCAACCTCTATAAAAACCTCCACTTTACTTGGAGAAAAATAAAACTCTGTTGTGCACAACTTAGATAATATATATACAACTCTATATTTTCACATTCTATGGACAAAAACTCCACTTTATTTGGAGAAAAATATAAATATTCTTACCAATTCGAGGTCTTTTTGCCTCCGGTTCACAGATGCGAGGAAGAATGTTCAACCTTTGTCTCTTTGCCTCCAATTCACAGATGCGAGGAAGAATGTTCAACCTTTTCCTCGTTGGCCTCTCACTCGGCCCGTTGAGAAGATGATTACCATAAGGCAGGCTCTGATTTAAAGACGTCCATGCCCTCTTGTCCTCGAAGAAAGAAAGAGTTTTCATCAAGTACGTAAAGTTTTCCACTTGATGGTTCTTTGCCTCGAAAAATGCCGACTCGTTGAACCGAAGAGCGCGTCGAATTCTGGTCAATTTCATACCCTGTACTAGGTAGAATTGTAAAAGCCGGCCGGGAACCATTTATTCCGTCTTGTCCCAGTTTGTCAGGAGGAGCTTAGTAATGCCTTAGTAATGCCTCGCCATTGATCCCGCATGAAGTCCGTCAAGTACCGTTCTGGAAGCTTGCATTTCTCAGGTGCGAAGGGTAGATCGCAGGTGTGGTGTACCTCTTTAGGATATTCAAAATCGACCTCCAAGATGTGTCCGACGTCTCCATCGTAGTTAAAGTTGAGAATCCACTTATACTCGAGAATCCACTCAAAATTAGACTGGGGCAACTTCTGAGAAAGTGCATGGCCATAGAGGTTGTTGGCGTCCACATAGAGTAGGTCTACTTTTGGGCTGTCCTCATCATACGAGTCCGGGATGCGAGGTGTGTTGGAAGATACGTGGTGAGTATTGACGAATGTCATGCAGCCGCGTCTGCCTCTCTCCACAAATCCATATGTGTATGCGTCCTTGAGAAGTCCAACCTGGAATAAACGTATATTTAATATTAAATGAGGGGAACATTATTAAATAAAGAGAAAGAGATATACTTACTGTAGTACTGGTCATCTTAACGACGAATCCCATGAGAGACCGGGTAAAGTCATATAGTAGGCCGGATCTTGACCATCCTCATAATGTAAGCTGCCGGAAGGTCTCAAAAACATCGGCAAGATGGTAGACGTCTAGGCGTAGATATCCCATCATATAGTCCTTCAGAGTTGCACAGCCGAGCAGAGTCCAGGCTTTCTGCGCGCGTGAGTAGCGTTCAATGCTGCACTCCTGCTGGCCGAGATCGTCATAAAAAGCTTCTCTGGGAGGTAGTTGGGAATCACTGAGACAGTCTGGTCCGGTAAGGTAAGAGTAGGGGAAGACTTCTTTGGAAAGAGCAACTTCGGTGAAGGTGTTATCCGAGTTAAAAATCGATCGGGTATGTTGGAGCTGGTATGGAGCAAGATTGCCCACTAGAGAATCCAGTAAGGCCGACATGAATTGCAGAGAATCACGGAACCCAATTTACATCTTCTTTCCCTCTGGGTTGGTCGTTGTGGCCTTCCTCACTTCAAACTCCGCGTCCATCGTTCTATAACGTTCCTTGGTCTGGGCAATGACCGACATGTCCCATCCTCCGACCTTGCCCAAGCCCCCTGCGCAGATGATGTGTGAGTCATTCCCCCGGAAATTTTGGAAAAACACGGGGAGGAAAGTATCTCGGAGCCTCATCTTCCAGTTGCACTCCTGACAAGCTGCACAACGATACGCACCTGGAAAGATGAAAGAAAATAGATTTTAATAGAATTCATTCTCCTCGATCCATTCTAACAGATTAATAAAGATTCCCGGATTCAATTTCTCAAATCGCGGGATATCGGCAGCAGTGATGAGGAAAGTCAAACCAGTAAAGTTGAGCTCCTCATTCCACTGATCATAGGAAAGAATGAGTTTCGGATTCTTCTTATTCTCTTTGATAGTGGTGGATGGAGAGTACTGCATACTTGAAGCAGTTGTCCTGGTTCCCGTTGTCGATATTAAAAACAGCATGCTTCGCCTTGAGCCTCTGTGGGAATTCCAAACGATCCAAGACGCGACAATGAAATATGCTGTGATAGCGGGGGGTGATCCTCATGTCCAACCGTTCTACAGTCTCAATGATCCAGTTGGAGCCATTCTGAATAAATTCTTCGACACGTCTCAAGAGTCCGGCGATTACATCGTCAAAGAACGTGTCACTCGACACAACCAAGGCTGGAAGTGAAAAGATTTGCACCTCAAATCGAAGAATATCTGCGGTGAGAACAGGGCGAGAACAAGTTGAACCTTGCATTCTATACATCTATTGAGTAGAGTTAATACGGTACGTTGGATTTCCTCTCGGATGGATGATAGGGGTAATTACAGGCTCAAATTGGATGTAACGCACAGCACCCTCCATAGCTGAGCGATTCTGGAAGCGATGTACCACTTTATTATGATACTTCTCCATTACAGGTAAAGGTTCTGGGAAGCAGGTCCGTCGGTGAGTATTAAGATCAGAATAATCTTAGAATATTTGTGAGCATTGCCCACACTTAAACTCCCATTTATAGACATCATTGGAGGAGGTAGATGAAGAGGATGTAGAGGCTAAGGTAGATGACGAGTTCAAAGAGGCTTGTGACGGCAGGGGTTGGTGATTGTAGAGAAGTCGTTGTTGGAATAGGTGCAATTAGAATTTCCTCTAAGTCGATGGGTACATTCTGAGGGCCAAAGGCTCCTCTATATGTGAAGCTTGGATCCACCCGTTGAAATCTTCCACAGAGAAATCCACAAAAATAACGTTCTGGGATTGGAGACATCGTACTCAGAAAACGATCCACTTGGAACTCTACAGACATTCGTCTCAATGGTTTACGCTCTTGCGCCCCCATTAATAAAGTATTTAAACCACATCCACAGGCCCATCCCATGCAAGGCGACATCATAAATTAAACATAATTAAAGTATATGTACGCATGGTAAGATTATATTAGAACTTTGCATTGCCATACTGTGTCTCATTAGTCAACTAGTTCAAAAATAGTTGTGAATGAATTACCTTAAAAAAATATCCAAAAATAATTGTAAATGAATTAAATTTTGAAAATTATAAGAAAGAAAATTTAAAATTTTTTGTTATTTTTAAATTTAATTTTTTTTTAATTTGAAATTTTTTTGTAAATTTCAAATTTTGTTTTAAAAATATTAATAATTAAATACCAAACTTACTCTGAATATAGCACAATTTAAAAAGAAAATAAAAAAAGGGATGATAATATTGAGGAGACTGCTGGCGAGAAGTCGACCGTCAGAGAGCTCGTAAGAAATGTAAATTAAAACAGCGATTGTAGACACCTCCTTATATAGCATGATACCTGATTTTCATTCGTCAGAATTTAACATGTAAAGGTGCGGAAAATTTAACTAGCAAGGGTTCGGAAGAGTTTTACTAGCGCGGTGCAGAGGGGGAGGAGGTCTCGCGGCCAATCAGAATTCATTAAAAAAAATTTTCAACCAATCAGAATCAAGTCCCCCTCTCCTACTACTCCTATAATCTCCGTGGATATGACAGAAACAGGTCGGGTGGCTGTAACTGAACCACTAAACTTGGGAACTGATTTAGTTGATGATGCAACTGATCTAACACTTATCTGATGACAATCCCGCTGCCATTAATGATACAACTACTATGATGGGATGACTATTAGTGTTATGCACCATTTCGAGGATCATTATGCAAATCAGGAGCATGGACATGAAGAAGAGGAAAACCAGGCAAATGGTAATGACGATCAAGAAAACCATGGATTTAGCTGTTATGTTAGTTCAACTTAACTTTATTCAATTCTTAACATATTTATAGTGTTATCGTTTCCAAGAAGAACAATCAATTTGTGATAACGAGGAAAATCGGTTTTATGACAATAAATTTGCCAATTTCCTGAATAATGCTAATTCCATTAATATTATATATGATGTACGTACACATACTGTACATACTATGCATACCTACTGTATAGAATTACTGTATAATTTCTGAATAAAACTACTCTTAATTACCGTATAATATTACCGGTTTATAATTGTGCGAATAAAAGTAACCAATTCTTGTGCAGACGTCAATAAAGTAGTATAAATACGGAAAACTATCAAATAAAAATTTTAAATAAATAAAAAATTTTGTAATATATTTAAAAATCTAAATTTTTCATTTTGTACAAAATATTAAAACAATGTTCCTAGATTTTAAGTTCAAATTATTTTACAAAGTGTATTTATCTTGAGATATTAATGCTTCAAAAAAGTTTCACACTTTTATTTTACAAATACATAATTGATTTAAATACTAAAAACTATTTAATCTTGAACTACTGAATTTGAAGATTGAGTGATCACTCCGTTGTATCTAATTTTTGAAATCCAAATATTAGATATTTGTTGCACAATAAGGATGTACGCTTTGAGTCAATTGCATAAAGCGGTATTGGCTGCTACCGGTAGCAGTTATTACCAGGGAGTAAATTCAGTTGCATAAAGCGGTATTAGCTTACTACTAGACTAACTAATACCTGGCGTAAGTTTTGG
>JAUZNC010050435.1:0-15408 GCA_034780395.1 Vannuccia rotundouncinata | reverse complement strand
AGATCGTAGATAATATATCGTAGATAGGCCAAAGAGGAGAAGCTACAAAATGAGCGGTCGATTTATAAACACCCTGAAGAGTCGAGTGGAGACCAAACATTAATTTCAAGAGGTAAATTGTTTCTGCAGCTGAGCGAAATGCTGTTTTCTTTTATAGATGGATTTAAAATGTATTGGTCACGATGAGGTAAGCTGTTATAACTCGGGGGCTTATAGAAACAAGAAGAAGGCTGTGAATATGGGTAGTTTTATTGAAGAACATGTAAAGTTACAACCAGCTGGTACACGCGACTCTGTCGTTGTGTTTCGTTTACAATACAACTGTTTTTTTTCATACACTATAATATCAAACATAGTATTAGGTATGGCTAGTTAACACAATTCACTTCTCATGCACAGGTAGCGGAGGCTATTAATTGTATTTACATTAAGTTTAAGTATACACTACAATATATTATTCGAAATAGACCCAAATATGCTCCCCACTTGACAAAAAAGGTATTCTAACACATTATAGTAAATTTGTAAAATACCTTTACCGGTATTCGAGAGGCTGTACTTTAATTAAATACTTATATTATGTACTTTACAGTAGAAATTAAATAAAAAAATCTGTGACCATGTGTGTTTATTATTGAGGTCAATGAATTCAACGAATGAAACAAAAACGATTGCTACCGTGCGATGCATACAATAAATTTTTATAATTTGACATTTATTGACAGAAATGAAAAAATTCATAACTATTTAGTAAAATAGTATCATTTACCAATATTGAAAAAATCAACCATATAGATCAAAAGGTTGGCTAGTAATTGTAACAAATATTTTCAAAAGAAACAATTTTTGTATATTTCTTTTTTAATTTTGTATGTTGTTTGATTCAAATCGCTTTAAAATAATACTTTTTGAAAATCAGTATATGGATGAATTTAGGTAACTTAATTGATTTAATGTATAATTAAATGTTATATTCAAGCATCAACATTAAAAATAGTAACATCTAATTGACTATTTCACATTAGAATGGAAAAACTTAAAATAATTAATATTTGTAAAATATTTCTATACATTTAAGTTTAGTTAAAACTATTTTAAAGAAAGGGCTTATGGTGCTATTATATGTAACTTGTCATCGTATTGTGAAATCATTAATATTTGAATTCCATCAAAACCTAGTTTACTTCTTTGTTGACTTTATTGTTAGTCGTTGTCAGCCCCATTTTAATCGATTTATACAAGTAAACCGTTTCAGATGGTGCTCATGACAACGAAATCGGTAACTTATAATAACAATTCAAATACCACAGGAAACACTCTCCACCAATCAGCCAATCATCTTGCTGCTCGACAACCTACAGCGCGGGTACTTAAGTGAGGAAATATGCGAACCTGGTACTTAACTTGTTGCTCTAGCTACTTTGAGTCGACAAAGCTTCCTTCCTCAAACTGCCGTTTGTCAAATAATCAACAGAAACGATGCAATTCTCCGCAAGTTTTGGTATCTTCGTCCTCTTGGTAGTATTCAGCATTGGTAAGTAATGTTCATCACTAATTATTTTACTTTTATAAATTGTCAGAATATTTATCGTTTTTCCTTTTTTGTTATTTTTTTAATCAAAAGAGAAATATAATGATAACATTTTATTCTTCTTACAGTCTTTTGTAATTTTTGAGTTTTGAATGCATTGAATTATTTTTTTCTCAGCTAGCTGGAAAAATTTACAATTGTATTTTTCAAATTGTTGTTTTAGAAACGAAAAAAAGTCAAAACTAAACATTTGAATTGGTATATTAATTTTTATAGGATATACTTTGCATCACTATTTGAAAATTTAATTTTCTTATTACAAATCTAATCCACGAATAAATAGAAAATTGTTATGACTCACATAAACTAAAGAATACCCAGCCAACAGATAATCAGCAGAAATAGAATAAAACAAATGCGTAAATATTTCAATATTTAAATTAATAGAATGACGAAAAAATGCTCATATATATAGTTATATAATTATCTTATAAAATATATGAGTAAAAATGTTAAAACTTCATAGGTTGTTTGTTTTGTAAAAAATATTCTCCTATAATAACGGCAAACAAGCGGAAGTAATATTTATTCGTTCCATAGAAAACATAATAAATCATTTTAAAAAGTCCTGGACTGATTTCCATCCTTTTCACAACATCACCAAACGCCTATTAGAAGAATTTGTGGGAAATGTGATAGATATTATACTCAACACCGTATTTCTATTTACCTAGCGAACTGTATGCTCGAATTTTCGCTGGCACAATATTTGTTAACTCGATTGTGACGCTGGTAGCCATGGTTACTATCAGTTTCAATGTTAAATAACAAAGGAAACAACAAGCTCTCAAAATACACAAAGTTCACTGTCAAAAAAAAACATTTGAGTGAGTAAAGCTCCATCAGTGACAAAAATTCATAGTAGTTAAAGTTTGGTACTAAATTATATTCTTGAATCTGAAATTACCCCAGTGTTGGGTTGTTGCTTTTGTGTGTGTTCTGTTGGCCTTCAATGTTAGAAACCTATTCTGTTGATACAATAATGCCCTGAATGTTATTATTGGAAAAAATGTCCTCTATATAGTTTGAAAGAATTTTACAAATATTTAAATGCACTTTGAGTACTATTTATAAATAAAATGTAAAAGGGGTAAAGGAGGTACTTGTACACGAAATATGCGACTGATCGGTATATTTGAAATACATTCAACTATGAAAATAGGGAGGCTGATCCCAGGAGCATAAATAACACTTCAATAAACAAAATAAAAAACATCATTGCTACTAAAATATAACTCGTCTCGATAATTTCAGGTTATGTCGGAGCAGATACATGCCCTGTTTGTCCAGATTGCACTACGGATATTTCAAAAGCTGAGGAAAAGGAATGTGCCGGAGCGGACCCAACTTGTAAGGTAAGAAAGTGAATAATCACAAAATATTGAACATTGTTTGTCCAATTTAATCGTTTATAAATTATATTAGAGGTTGGACACTAAACTAAAATGTTGTTAAACTGAAAGTTAATTTCCCCTCCACAACCAACAAAATTCGTTCGTCAATGCTTTTTTATTTTGGTGATGAAGTGATTTCAAATAAATTTCATTACGAAGCACCAAAGCGTACCTTACAATTTTGTAATTTTCAATAAATTAATGATTAATAACGATTATAATATTGCGTAAATAAAATAATAATAAAAAATCCAACATTAGTCAAAATGATTATCGTTACGAAAAGGAAATGTCAAGATCTGGACTCGTCAGTTGATTATTAGATTCACTTGTGTCTTACAGTTAGTTAGACAATTCTGAACTGCTCTTTTGAATCTTTATTGATGACATAAATTATTTTAACTTCAGACAAAATGTAAATGAGGATTGTTAAAAATATTGTTTAATTATTTTAATTCAAATATTCAAAATATAATTTACACCATATATAACTTTAATGACGTCACAAGTCAATACAACTTGGAGAAGTTTTAGATTTGTTTATGAGCTTTTCATACGAAAAATGTATCAACATTTTCCAAACTACTAAAAGTTAGTCTAAATAGACCGAACTACAATTTTTATTTAAATAAAAAGTTTCTAATTTTTCAGGAATCAAAAATGAACTGCTAGAAATGCATTTCTTCTGAAAATTGTTTTAAAAATATTAATATAAACATATTTATGTAAATTTTGATCCATTAAATAA
This sequence comes from Vannuccia rotundouncinata, assembly GCA_034780395.1. Lineage (NCBI taxonomy): Eukaryota > Metazoa > Platyhelminthes > Proseriata > Coelogynoporidae > Vannuccia > Vannuccia rotundouncinata. Next base: position 11,675 of record JAUZNC010050435.1, on the reverse strand, counting down.
TTAATTAACAAGAAGTTTAGATCATTTCCAAATCGTTCTGTAAATAAGAACGATAAATTTCATTAATAATACTTTTGTAATAATCCATTTTAACGAAGTGTCTTATTTATAAAAATAGATTTTATATAAATTAATATTTTAATTTATTTGATAATTATTTAAATTTAGTTTCAATGATATAGTTTCAATAATATTTTACAATTTATTAAAAGGTTTTTTAGAACGCTTAGTTTCATGAAATAAATACAAAAAGTAGTTTTGACGAATTAAATTGTGGAACTATTAATATAGAAGATGGTTAAATGTGACTAAATTAAAAAATTTTATTTACACTAATGAACCTTTTAATATTTTGATTTTTTTAATCTAGCAAGTTATCACCTATGATGATGCAAAAGCAGCCACAAAACAAGTGTTATCCTGTGCAACAACTGCAGAATGTACATCGTCGTCAGTCGAAGAAATAGAAGCAAAAGCAAAAGGTGTTGTAACTAAATGTACACCTGCAAAGAAAACTGCAGCCCCAACTACCGCTGCCACAACTGACGCAGCAACTACAAATGCTACTGCAGCGACCACAGCAAAAATTGAGGTTTCTACCAAGTCCGGGGCAATCTCCAGCATGACAACCAACCTTGCTTTAGTTGCTATGGGAATGATGGTCTCAAGTATGCTCCTCCTCTAGAATTAAACGGAATATCGATCGGTTAGGACCTCCTGTCGACCCTTCTGTTTTAACTGAACTTCATAAAATTCTTTTTTTATCGCCCCTTGCTTCAATTAAAAACATTTTATATCGTGCAAAATATTTCTACCTTCTGCTAATTAATTCTTTTATTCTTCGTATAATTATGAGTCCTGTTATTGTCGTGTTCATTGTTGTCCCATTAAATTGTATTTCTTCATAATTTGAATTTCTTAATCAACAAATCTTCACAATCTTTTTAACGTATTCAGAGTTAGTTATCTATTTCTCTATAAATAAATATTTGGATACTTTTCAACCAAAAAGACTTTTCGTATAGTATAACAACAATTATATTTTATTTCATAGTCTTAAAAATATTTTCTAAAGTTAAAGAAAATAATATAAAAGGAATATGTTTATACTTCTTTATCATAAAAGTTATCACAAGAAAAAGGAATATCTGTTAAAAAAAAATAGAAATATTAACAAACCAGATCATTATCAATAACAAAGAATGCAATGTACTCATTCTATTTATTGTCTAGCAAATTGATTCTTCAAAAACCGCCTAACAACATGAGACAAAACTATTAAAACTATTACACAACATCAGATTGTTTTGCAGAGTTCTATGATGTTAAATTGGCTGAATTCAATTTCAGCAAACGTTTATTCGTTGAATCAAAAATATAAAGAATCTTAATAGATGTTTTATTCAACAATGATTATCAAAAAAATAATAAAGTAATTCAACAAATTAAAAATTAAATATTAAAAAAAATCTAACAAAATAATATTATCACCAAAAACCGAACCAAAACACATTTCAAAATTCGAGCCAAAATTTTAAAATTTAAAATTCTGCTGCTCAAATTTCAAAACCTTTCCAAAATTCTTGTCAAATTTTTAAAATATAATTTTTAGGACAAAGATAACAAAAAATAAATCAAAAATTGATTCAATATACCTATAACCCAATATTCCATAATTAAACAAAAAATTCAAAACGCCGCTAAACAATTTCATGGAGGGAAAATTCAAATTTGATACGTAGGTAAAACGAAGTTTTATGATCTTGTTTCTGTTAATAAATAAAAATATGGTTAATATTTAAGGAAATCATAAAATGGGATACATCGGTAAACTAAAATACTTTACTCTTGTTTACACTGGTGTACAATCCGATTAAAAGTTTTTTTTTATAATACTATTATTTATTTGAAAATGTATTAAATACAAATTTTAGGATTTTAATATTCTTAAATTAGGTATCCAAAATGACTGGAATCTTCTATAGAAATTTCAAAAAATTGTCTTAAAAGTTGCGGAACATAATAATAAGAAAAGTCTGTGAACCTCATTTCGGTGCGTCCTTTTTTAAAAAATGCCAATAAAAACAAAAAAAGAGCGCCCACCCTCCTGGGTAGGATAAGGATAAAGCCAGTACAACGTATCGAGAATCGAACTGTCTGCTTGAACCGTAAGATTGCATTCTTATCCTTTTAAGTATGTATCTTGCTTGCTACACACATACATTGAGTCAAGTGTACCCCACTTTTAAACATGACAACAATTAAATATAGAGGTGTGGCACAACTGGTGTGCCATAACTCAGGTGTGTCATTGCAAAAAGATATAAAACATGTTTCTATGTCCCGATAGGCGTACCCTTCTATTGCACTATTTTCTGTTTGGAGTATATCATGACAACTCTTAATATATATATATAAGTTATAGAAACAATTTTCGTAGCATGATAGGGGGGGGGGTAGGTGCCTTGATAACTGGAAGAATTGTTACCACGGCACTCCGAACAAAGTTATTTTATATACTTCACAGTTACAAATGTTTCAGAAATAGAATTGTCCACGAAACCGTCGTACTTCTCCAACAGACAACAACATCGGTGGCAGTTTTCCCAACCGACACACTCGTAACCATGGTGAAGAAAGCAAATATTTGAACTTAGCTGGATATCTAATCAGATTTAACTAAGCTATATTATTATTCAGAGTGTATGTATTATTATTGTTTATAGGTTCCTCGTTTACTTGCTTGAGACATTGAAATAAAGAAATATCATTATTAGGCTTCATATTACGGAGTCGCCTCTACAGAAATGTCACTCAATTTATAAAATAGTGTTAATAACATATTATAATCCCTTTATCTTTGAGAACTTCTCGAATGGCTCTATTAACAAACAATAGACATCAAAGTAATACTTTCTTCAAAATGTTAAATAAATTTGTATTTCAAGCTAATATAAAATAAAATTCACATTAATAAAATAAAGTTTAGTAGAGAGCAGTTTTCAACCAACTCGTTGTTAAAAATAAACTTTCTAATCTATTTTAATAATGCAATTTAATGTTTATCATCTTAACTTTTGATTTCAACCGCTACAGTAAATGGATTCAAGCATTCAATTAAAAACTAAAAGATTCATGATAGTTTCCGGTGAAAAAAATCCATTATTCCAAATTTAAAATACAAAAATATCAGAAATATTGTTTACAAGTTATAATAAATTTCTTTTTATAAACAAATATAAATGAAATCTAAAGGTAGAAGGATTTTACTAAAATTGAACATTATATGTCTCCTCTGATCAACATTTTTGCAGGAAAATCTTAATTTCGATAAGATAAGTCGTTACTATTAAACAAAATAATGCTTCCCGGATGTTATTATGCAGTTCCGATTTGTCTGAAATACTGATTAAGTAAAAGATTATCTAGGACGTTATTGATACATTTCAATTTTGTTATACTATACTATTTTTCGGCTGTATCTAACCTAATTTTATCAGTATATTGTCTGATTAAGGGTCATGTTATGGCGTTAAAGCTATCGTGTCTTAGTGTTATCCAATGTTTGATAAGAATTGACAATGTCGGTATGACAATGTTAGAAATATGGACGATAATAATATTTTCAATTATTTTTAAATATAAAATTTGAGTTTGTTTTATTACCATTTTGAAAACAATACAAATTGACAGGGTTCAATCATTCAAAATATTGATAGAGTCAAGCAAAGATCAGTTTTGTTTCATTCAAAATGACATAATAAAATCAATGGAGAAAAATAACGTCAAAATATCTATATTACTTATCATCTAACAAGTAATGTGATGAAAAAAAAGCAACATATTTTGATGGTAATGAAACAAATTTCATTATGATAACGAAAATTAATACAAATATAATCAATAAGATAATCAAAAAGTTTTGACTATTTTATTAATAAATAAAACGTATCAAACTCAAGATAGGGCATTTTAGAGTGTGGTATAGTGCTTAATATTAAATTTTTAATATCTAATATATCCACATAATATATTACATTATAATTCACAACTAGTATAAGTAAATAAAAAATATCGTTTTAATTAAATAATATAAAGTTTAGTATACTTCAATATAAGTGGTATCAGTGGGCCTAAAAAATATACTTTGTAATCAAGAAAACCAGAAGAAAATGTAACTTTAATAGTACGAATAATATTGTTTAAATGTGTTAGAAAAATATATCAAAAATAAGAAAAACTAAAATTCCAAATACCAAAAAATAAAGTGCTAAAAGAAATTACAATAGGAAGGAATTTCACTGATAATTTAATGTCTCTTTAAAATAGTTTTCATTAACTAAAATAATTTAAAATAATAAATTAGGTTTCAAAGTTGCATTTTGGCGCAATAATAACTGACCTAATATTTTCAAAAGAAAATCTTTCTTTATTAATTATAGGAAATTATATTTGGGTGGCCAAAAAGTCCCGCACCATGGCAAAATAAGAATTTTTAAAATCATTTTTATTAGGATATTTATTTATCTAATGGAATCTCTTTATCGGTCATTGTTCTATTTTTAGAACAACGTTGACCTGTCATGCTTACTATAAATACCAATATCATTATTAATTGTTAACACTGCCCGATAACTTCTGGTTATTAGGGACTGATTATCAGTTATTTGGAATAATTATGTTGACTTGATGTCACTTTAAAAAAGGCAACTTTAAGATAACAAAAAAGGGCTCCCTAAAGAAATCGTCAGCATACATATTACATTTAGAATGCTCCACCTATATGACTGTATTAACGAATTGTTTATTACATATAACACATTTTCACAAGACATTTTTTGGGGGGGGGGCCTAAACATACTTCGGCCCCCCCTTGCTCCCCCAGTTCCGACGCCTAAAGTCTTTGGAGCAACGAGGGGAATTAATAGTGCTTTGTGGAAGAGTAGGGTGGTCGATGCGAAGAGTTGCAGAGGAATTTAATACAAATCACCCTGATTGCATAGTGAGCCATACGACATCAGTAGACTTTTAAATAAGTTCAAAGTTTCTGGAAACGATAACGATGCTCCTCGATCGGGACGACCTTCAGTGCCAGATGAGGTCAAAGAAGTTGCAATAGCAAAAGTTGTAGCAAGCCCCACAAACTCAGTGAGACGGTCTTGATTTTCAAGAAATTAATATTCCTCGAAGCATAATACAGAGGATCACTAAAGCAGAAAAATTCCATCCCTACAAGCTTCACACTTGCAGAAGCTCAGTGAGGACGATCCAGACAGAAGAATGGAAATGTGTGCCTGGTTTTTTGATTGTCTGGATGAAAACCCCCGAATTCGCATTTGATATTTGATGAGGCAATGTTCACAGTTTATGGACAGGTCAATCGTCATAATTGTCGATATTATGCACAAGAAAATCCACATTGGATGGTGGCAGATAAATATCAGGTGACAGTTGACAACACTTGACCTTGGATACCCAGCCTGGTTCCAGCTAGACAGAGCCCACGCCCATTTTGCTTTGATCGTCCATCCTTTTCTGGATGAGCAGTTTGCAAACAAATGGATAGGCCGTCGGGGACACATTGAATGGGCACCAAGATCCCCAGACTTAACGCCACTGGACTACTTTTTCTGGGGCTATGTTAAGTACCTTGTGTATTCTGAAAGTATTCGGACCACGCACATCTCCTTAAAAGGATTGCCAACTCCTGTGCTCAAATCAATGGTGATAATGACCTGCTTTCAAAGGTTGGTCGCGACTTTGGTTATCGTGTTAGAACATGTATGGAACTCCACGGACAGTATTTTGAACATTTATAAATGCTATGTAAAATCTTTAAAGACTTTTTTCTATTTCGACTAAGTTTTCTTAAAAAATGTGTTAATAATAAATATTCTAATAAAATGATTAAAAATGTATATTTTGCCATGGTGCGGGACTTTTGGGCCACCCTGTAGAAAAAGAATATCTCCATATAATTAAAGATTAGAAAGAATAAAATTAGTGTGATGGACTTAATTAATTGAAATAGAATAATAAAGTGTATTCAAGGAAAATCACATAGAATGATTTGATGGTACAAAATGTTACATAATATATTAATATACATAATGTTACATAATATATTAATATACATAATGTTACAATATATAAAATTGTTTAACATATTCCATAATAACAGAAGTTAATTATTATACAAATTTATATAAACCAGGAATTAGACAAACACATCATTTAAGTCTTCTAATGATGTCACAAAAGATGAACAATCATAAACAGTTCAAAAAAATCCTTTACTAGATGGTTTTGGTCATCCGTGTGAAAAAACTGCTCATAAGCGAAAACGAATTCTTCCTTGTGGATTTTGTGGTCCTCTTATCAAAATACATGAGGTCAAATACCTTATCAGACTCATTCACATATTTTTTTTCAATGTTGACTCGATTGGTAACGAATTCTTCCTAAATTAGTAAAATTACAAAAACGAATAATCTGTTTTCTGAGAACAGTTTGCTGAACATTTGGAAATATGTTGAAAATTTGCAATCGGTTAATGTCTTGGTAAAAATTTCATGAACTACGAATCTACTTTATTTACTATTACTAAAAAATTCTCGAGAAAAACTACAATCATTATTTTAGAAATGCAAAATAGTAGAATTTGTAAACATTTTTTGTGAAACAGTCACTGTATTTATTTGCATTTAATCACGTTAGTAAAAATCTTTTGAGTTTGTAATAATCAAAATTTAGAATAATTCCATAATTGAATTGAATTAGCGAATACTGCATCAATCATGTTTACTACCTATAATTAAACATTGTTCCACGGAGAAGTTGACTCTAACTAACTAAAATGTCTCAGTTAACACAATTACCTCGTTTGAAAAACTTGAATACAATTATATTTTGTAAAGTTATTTAGTACGTTTGGAAAATTCTTAATTCAAATAAAAAGGTCAATTAAAACATTTTAAAAGGTCAATTAAGTTTAAAAATATTTAAATTTAACCATTTGGATAATTTTATCGAGTTTTATATTTACTTGTCAAACTTTCCTACTACTTTTGTGATCAAATTGTACAATTAGTATAGCTGCACTAAATATGGATTTCCTTATAATTAAATATAAATATAATTTTTTTTTTAAAATTCAAAACTAATAATTGTTTTAAATAAATTTAAAAAACTAAAATTCAGACAACTGAGCACAATACCGTATTTTTTTAATCTACAGATTAATAAAGTTTGATTATATTATAAATATATGTTGTAAAGTTGAAATAGCTACTTTTGAGATGACACACAACTGTCAACAAAGACTTTTTCGTTATCTTGGTGCTTCCTTCAAATAAAACGCCTCAAGAGAATGACTTTCTTTGGCTCTTTCTCCTATTATTTTGAACGTGTCAACAAGAAAGCTCCTTTTGTTAAGACATTATCGTTGTTGAAGTCCAAATATTGGAAAATAAACCAATTTTATCACTATGAAATTCGGAATTTGATTGGTTGAGACATCAGAATATCTTCAATTAATAAAAACATATTTTGAAATATATTATATAATCTTTGTTGATATTATAAATAGTTATTTGAAACAAATTTTATTTAAACAAATTAAATGTTTTGTAAATGATTAAACGATTTAAGCAACACAATTATTTTGAGAGTCATCAAACATTGTTCAATTAACGTTATGAAATAATTGTCTTTTAAGTAAAATTAAATTAAAGTTATCCTTGAATTGAATAATATAAAATTCATGTTCACAAAAATACCAGTGAACACTAATAAGTGGAGATTTTGGTCCACGGTATGTCTATTTGATGTTGGCGTAGGAGAAATTGTTTTAATACCGACTGAGGTGTACGTGTAGCAATTAAAAACATGCATCCTCATAGGTGTAAATGATCCGAAATTAGTTCTCTTTGAACCAAAGATCTTCCAACTTAGATTCAGAAGAATTATAATATCATAATATCGAATGTTCTATGCATATTCAGTATTTTTAGAAACGAATATTTACATACAATAAATAGGATATCTGCATAATAGTAGGGTGCTGGCAGCAAATGCAGGCACAACAATAGGACCACAGAATTCATTTCAACTCACATTTTGTAGAAGTGGTAAGTCAAAAAGTGCTGATGGTTATGTTGTATCATCATCCAAAAATACAAGTTAATCCAAATGACCCAATTATTTAAAAATTCGGTTTTAAGGGATGTCCAATTATTAACACAATTTATACAATAAGGACAGATACCAACTCTTAATTTGATTAAAAATTAATAAATCAAATTTAAAAATCAAATAAAAAATAAAAAAATACCAATTAATGAAGTTGTTTTTAAATTATATTTAAAGCAGTTGAGATATTTTAATATTTATAAGATCAATATTTCATTACTTTCATTTCTATTTGGATATATAAGGTACATTTAGTAGTATTATCACAAAGAGTAATTGAATCCATATTATTTAAGCTGTTTAAACATAATTATACACAATATATATAGTTGGGCGTAAAAAGATTCTCCATTTTTACATTTAACGAAAATATATTTACATTGTTAGAAAATTATAATATACGAAATTATAGCATGCAATTAAAATTACCTGAGTTTAAAATGCAATGAAAGTACCATTATGGAATTGTGACCCCAATTTTACAAATAACCTTTTGACGGTATACTGGTATATACATTTTCTATTTAACTAAGAGTATAAACTGTTTGTTTCAGCCAAAAAGTTTCCTTTCTATCAAACTATAATTATTGCAGTTGACATTCATTGAAAGAAATAATATCGGAATGTAGTTTAACATATTCCTAAATAAAATTGAAAGCATCAAAATATCGTATAACTTTTTGTTATTTCAATATAAAGTATGCTATTGAACTAATTCGTATTTAAATATTATCTGAACTGTATAAAAACGTAGAATATTAAGTTGCTAAGTTGTTGTTAAGTTGTGAATACTCGAGGTAGTGGAGAAAGTGAAACGCTAACTTTAAAAATGATGTTTAACTATTTGTGATGATGAAAAATTCCATAAAATCATTTACCGTTAATTGATACCAAAAATTCGTATACTGTAAATGTAATGTTTAAATATAATTAGGGAGTATACGTTAACGGTAAATGATTTTATGGAATTAAAACTTTTAATTACGATTAATCGAGGTTGTTTATGATAACCTAAATATAACCTAGTTCTGGGAAAATTTAAAAAAATCGTACCGAACGCTACATACCACTGAAAGGTGATTCTTATACAAATAATAAAAGCATGGTTGGCAGGGTTATATCAAAATCAGAAAATGTCAATCATGTATATATTTTAATAAACTAATAAGGAAGAAAATTGTTCCGATTTTAACGTATCGATACTGATTAATTTTAAAGTTAAAATATCCTGACTTTATCCTGACATACAACCACAAAACATGGCAAAATACAACTTTAAAACATGGCAAAATACAACCTTAAAACATGGCAAAATACAACCTTAAAACATGGCAAAATACAACCACAAAACATGGCAAAATACAACTTTAAGACATGGCAAAATACAACCACAAAACATGGCAAAATACAACCACAAAACACGGCAAAATACAACCACAAAACATGGCAAAATACAACCACAAAACATGGCAAAATACAACTTTAAGACATGGCAAAATACAACCTTAAAACATGGCAAAATACAACCACAAAACATGGCAAAATACAACCACAAAACATGGCAAAATACAACCTTAAAACATGGCAAAATACAACCATAAAACATGGCAAAATACAACCACAAAACATGGCAAAATACAACTTTAAAACATCACAGGCTGCAGGCTGAAATACAAATATGTGAATTCTTCTTTCGGCAATATATATATTCCATATTAAGTTGATTTTAACGTGTTATTCTCATATTTAAAGCTTTGAATAAATACTAGAAAACTTTCATTTTATATCGAAAAGTGAAATAAAATAATGCATTTTATCTGCTTTTATGAACACGTACTGTTTAATAAAAGTAAAATAAAATATCAAGAGGTCCATGTGTGATAAAATGAATCGCTATACCAAAAACAACAATATAAACAAAAATAAATTAACTAAATTTATAATTTATTAATATTCTTTCTAAATTTAGTTTAATTTGCTTCGTATTAGAGTTTTTATAAGCGGGTAATTGGATCACAGAGTGTGTTATTACTTTTATTAATTGTTGAGGCCGGGATATACGAACCGAATATCTCCACTTCTACTTTCCAATGAGTCCACTATGCATGATGTATAATTGAGCATCATTCAGTCCATCCATTTGATGAAATCATGACATTTATACTGAGCAATAACATGTGGTTACGATCAGAATTTGTTTCTGCATATTTGATTTCTTCTTACCTACCACGAAAAAGCTCACTCTTACTCGATAAAATGGATTTTCACAAATAATTTTAACAAAACTTTGCGATTTTCAAACTTTTAAGCCATTACGGTTTTCAAAATATAAGACTTCAAGAAATACATTACAATGATTGAGGTATATAATAAAAATGGAAGGGGGCAATTATCACAAATATTTATTTAATCTATCTTATACTTGCAAGCTGTTTATACAAAATTATAAAAAGAATAAAAACATATAAAAGTAAAAAGATACAAAGTTTTATAATTTTACAAAAATATATTGACATTGCTAGAAGATTAGAATATACAACTCATTATATAGCATACAATTAGTGTAATATGGTGTATGTAGTATAACATGTTCTTAAATTAAGTTAAAATTATCAATTTATCGGAACATTTTTTGGTTTTATTAATATCAAGTATGCGATTAATTTAATTTTTATTAAAATATTAGCTGGACTGTATAAAAACGAAGAAGATTATGTTACTTTTGAGTTGTGTATACTCGTGAAAAAACTGAGGTAGTGGAGGATGTGAGTACACGCTAACTTCAAAGGTTATGTTCAACGATTTGTAATGATGTAATTAAGTTCCATAAAATCATTTACCGTAAATTGATATCAACAATTCATATACTGTAAATGTAATCGGGGTATATATGCGTTTACGGTAAATTATTTTATGGAAATTAAACTTTTTAATTACGATTATTTAATGGTTTTATCATAATCAAAATTTAGGATTGCCATTTCAGGTTTTAATAAACACAATGGGAACTCTCGGTTGTTTAAGATAACCGACTAAACGGTACATATTTCGGTTATATTAACAAAACTAAATAATCAAAACTGAAAACATGGTATTGCATTTGTTATTTTTGGTTAAGTACTCATTCTTGATTAGCTACAATACAACCGGGTTACAAACGGCGACAATGGAGTTTTGAGTCACTTTTCCTCCTATCATTTAAATTTAAATTTGAAATATTCTTGGGCGTTTTTCGTCCCTATTTTAGAATCAGTGCTCGTTTGATTAAGAAACCACAGTAGGATATGTCATTGAAGCTTTGAAACTGCAAAACCCAGTCAATTTTAACATACCTTCCTATATACTATCCACTAGTAGTATAACATGTAATACTTGTATTCTTAATTAAGGAATATATAAATTATAGGTGCGTTATCATGTACATTCCAGAAAATATTTTTTTTTGACAAAATTTCAAATTTATTGAACGAATATTTCTCCCATAA
>JAUZNC010050434.1:3411-54614 GCA_034780395.1 Vannuccia rotundouncinata | reverse complement strand
GCTATGACTGTTGCTGCACCCAAAAGCTGAACAAAATGGCATTTTTAATCCACGGAATAATGTGATTTCGCAAATTGTTTATCCAAGATTAAAATGGCGTAAGGTCCTTTATTAAAACAAAATAATCTAATTTTCTAATATTTCAATTTATTTTAAGTGCAATACAATAAAATTACGTAACACACACTTTTTAAATGTAGAAAAATTATTATTGTAAAAATATGATAACAGTTTATCAAAATATTTAGTGTAACTATTAAAATGACAAAAAAATTAAAGCGTCATTAGCAACTACCATAGAGACCATACTCTATGTTCTGAACTGTGTAAGTGTCTAATCTCAATATTTTTTTATAAAATTTATTTTAATATTAAAAGGATCAAGATTTATTTTACCTATACCAATCTCAGTAAAATATTTAATGGAGATGGGGAGTGTGGGTTGTGACATAAATTTGGAGGGTTGGGGAAAATTTGACGATCTGTACGTAAAAAGAGAGGGTAAAAAATCGTGACGTAATTTCAGGATAGTCCCTATTACAAAAACTCTTGGTGAAATTATTTCAGTCTACATATCTTTTAAACATTGGAACACAATCATAAAGTTAAGGCATACATTTTCGTATACATAATTAAATTAACCAAAATTAAGATTTTTAAAACTAAAAATTGCTATGTTCATTGAATAAATCCGATTTACGTCAGAAATTAAAAAAAACATATCTTATATCTTAGCGTCACAAATAATAATTAAAAAATCATCAGTAATTATAATTTTATTATATATACTCTAATTATTTAAAATACATATTTCGAACCATTTACAATTAAATAAGAAACAATACAAATAATTAATAAAATTTAATATATGTATTACTAATAAGTACACACTATTTCAAACGTTCTTATAATACAACAATTTCTATATGTCGAAAGATGACGGCTTTTGACGAGTAGCTTTAGTCACGGACATTTTTCGTTTCGTTTGAAGTCGTTCTTGGTTGGCTTTAGCAATGCTAAAATTAAGAAATACGTATTAAGAATTAAATAAAATTTATTGTAAGAATATCGATTTTGTCTATTTAATTAAGTGCGGTAAATCGAACATAAAATTTGTCATGCATCAAAATAAAATTTATCCTTTCGAAAAATCAGAAACAGTTTACATCAAATCAGATAGTGATTTTTTTTGGAATAAAACCGATTCATTTTTTTGTAATTGTTCTATTACACTGGGGTATTATGAACAGCTTATTAATAACTCCTCTTTTACCTATTGTACCAAATATTAAAACTAGATTTATTAAATATAGTTCTTAAAAAAACAGAATTAAAATATCTTCACAATAAAAATACTCAAATGTTTCAATAATTATAACCACCATCCAATCCCAAGAATGGTTTGGTTGCTTTTAGTTAGAACAGATAAAATTAATATGTAAAATAATAATAATCAGATTTAAAGAATAATTGAACTGTTTTTAATGTTGAATTCGGATCTCTTTATACCATAGTTAACTAGAAATATCACACACATAAGTATAATATACAGAAAAAAACACTAAGCAAACTGAATCAATGATGATTAATATGATGATGATAATCAATCTTATATTCGATACATCTATAAAACCGAGAGATATAACTTAAAATGCTGTACAGAAATGAGAAAAATTTATACTAGTCCTCACCGTTTGGTTTTGATTTCCACTTGCTCCGGAGTGGGGACATAATCCTTCATAGAGCTCTCACATTCCCGAATCAGACGACGAACACGATCCAAACAGTCGGCCTGGTTTAGTAACTGTTTTCGGGTGAGTTCAGACTTCATTACGAGATAACCTTGCTTGTTAATACGTGCAGTCTCCTGGAATACCGAAAAGGGTAATATTGTTAGTAGCAAAATTCAACAGATTTGGATTTCACCTGACTTACACGTTCTAAAAGTTTGTTTCTGGTAGTTTCAGGTATCCAAGATGCGGTTGGAACATGGAAGCGAAGCTCTACTTTAGAATTGACTGAAAATAGAAATATTCAGAAAAGTTAAAAGACTAAATATGATTTAATCACACACACAATTTGTTAAGTGTGATACATCATTTCAAATATATATTTTTCTGTGTTTTATCATCTAAATAAAACTCTTTATTATACTAGTATTAAATTTGTTTAAAACAAAATAATATAACCTAAATTAACCAAAAAACACGAAGACAGATAAGCAAAAATGATTTTCAAAAATTAAAACATACCTGTGTTAACATGTTGTCCCCCTGGACCGCTAGATCTGCTATATGTAAAATTAATTTTATCTGAAAAATATCAAAAATATTGGTATTGATATAAATTGAAATAAAACACAATGACATGTTGACCCTGAACATAGTCAACATTGTCCAAATTCATAGAATTATCAAAAGTATCTAATTTTTTACCAATGGGAATATATCCAGAAAATTCCGATTCAGTCTCCTGAAAAATATATAATTTTAATAATTACACATATTATACATATATTCCTTTTGAACAAAATATTTTTTTTGGAAATTTGTGAGATTTGCATACACCCATGAACAAGTATCTATGAATTGAAAAAAATAACCCGTTCAGTGTTGTGTAAAGTACCAACATACCTACTAATTTTAATGTTTTAGATTATTAAAAAATATATATACCCTTAGTATTACAAACACCTGGAAAAATATTATGCAAATTTCATATTAACTATATTAATTATATATATAAAAATTAAAAGTATTATTTTTAAAAAGTGTATACTATATAATTTATAACAAATATTTTGAATTATTTCAGTCAATAATTAGAGGACATCAAACTTCAGAGTTTATAGAAATATTATAACTAGTTCTCATCAAATATGCTACAAAAGAAGTTAGTGAGCAATCTTTCTCAATGATGCAGAGAATAAAGATGTATCCCTGGATTAATATATGACCCAACATTTGCTTAAGCTTGTGGCATTACAATCTATATGTTCCAATGCTACCAAAGAAACTAATATGAATATTGAAGTAAAAAAATTTTGTTAACTGAATGATTACCATAGAAAGATTTTTGGTTAATCCATTTAGAGCCAAGCCAAACATTTTGGAACATTTTAAAAATATATTTTATATTTTTATTTATTCAGTTTTATTGTTCGAAATAAATAGCTAAGGTAAATATATTTTCCTAAAATGGTAACAATTTTTAAAATGAATTCTGTAGAAATGGCAATCTTTGTCACTTTACAATATATAAATAACAATTGGCCTACATTTTACATATTTTTATAGTTTAATTTTCACTATGAGTTAAATTTTTGAAACAATATTTAATTTTTTAAAATGTATTGTACAGTTCATAAAAATTAATTAGATTTTAAAATTGAATTGTTAATATTAAATAGATGCATAAATGCTCTTCTCATACAGTTATTTCAACAATCAAACATAACTTTATATTTTTCATAATGAGTGCAAAACAGTCTTATTATACTTATTTCAAATAGAAGATACATATATATATAAAGTTTCATATTGCACAAGTAAATTCATAATTACCTAAAAATACATAATATTACTTTTCGAATATTTTAAAATTTATATTACACTTTTTTGTTATTTAACTATAATACCTGGGGGGTCATTTCTCAAAGTGCACACAAGTTGCAAACTTACCTCTATCATACCATGATGATAAATAAGTGTTTCTCAAAACACTGTGGAGCACTCATATATATAGCACTTCCTATTGGTTGACAAATAACTCATTGATTTACTCCAAAATATTTACCTTGTCTATTGGATATTGAATATATGGGATAGGTGACTTTCATTGTTTTTTCCCCGCTTTAAGAATTCCACTGAATGCCTACTCAAATAATGGTTATTGAAAAGTATTTATGTATTGAGTAAAATGTAAAACTTGTAATTATAAAAATCAAAACACTGCTATTAATAATAGGACAATAAGAGTACAATAACAATATTAATTATAATCAGAAATGTTTTTTTTATTGAGAATATTTATAAATAAAATAATATTTTATTTATTGGAATGATCATTTTTGATGCATTTTAAAAATGAAAACAGCTTTTTTGTGCAATTAATATAAATTCAAATGGCTTATTTTATTATAAAATATTATATATTCTTAAATATTTATTTAATAATTAATTAAATTTTTATAATTTTTGATATAAATGCCTGCTAAATCTATGAGATTCCTAAATTGTTGTCTGTATTAATATCTGTTGTCAATGTTTTAATGACAGTGAGATTAAATGATAAATCAATAAATCTTCACTTAAATTTACCATTATTATGACCAAAATAACCAAAAAATGAAACCTAAAATATGCACTTTTTACAAAATGACCAATATTATGTAAATGAAACAGTTATAATGATGAGAATAAATAAAACCAAATACCTTGATAAATACAATCCTAAAACAACTGAATTAATGGAACATCAGTTAAATAACTTAAATAGCTTAAACAATTATTAATAAAGAAGTTCATTTTGAGGTACCTAACTCCAGCCACTTATCCATGATTTGTACAAAATTTGTAAAAGTAATTCAAAGAAGACTTTTACAAGACTAAATGAGAAATATCAGCACTCTTTGAGGTAATAAAAACACAAATATGCAATAATTTTGGCAGTATATTTTAAAACTACATTAAATCAATAAACATAAAATGTTATCCTATAATTAATATTAAAAGTGATATGAGAAATTGCTCTATATATACTGAAATATGGAATAATAATAATAAAAACAAGAAATTTAAAGAAGAAAAATTTGTTTCATAGAAAAGTTCTGGAATATAAAACTGATATTAATGGACATTATAAATTACAAGACTTCTGTTAATTTTCAGAAATTAGGAAAACTACTTATAAAAATATCTGAATTTTAAGACATATACAAATCCTTGGCAGTTATTTTAAAAGTTTATTGGCTTTTGTACATATACTATCTAATCTTGGCAATAATTGCCATACAAAAAATTTTGGCAAGTGAGTAGCGTAGCAAATAAAGTTTAAAATCTATTCACTGGAAAGTCTAGTGGCTTTCAAATATTTTTTTGCAAACAGGACTTTTTTTCAAAAAACTTTTACATATAGAAAAGAATTGCCTAAATTTTGTATGCAATTGCCATAGAAAAAAGACATTTTTGCTTCCTTTCCTCTGTATATGTATTATAATATTAGAAAAATAAGGTACCTAGATTGGTGTGATTTTATGTCAACATGTATAATTTTATAAAATTATTAAAGTTACAAAACATGCAAACATGAAATTACAAAAAAAGTCTAAAAATGTCTAGCATCTAGGTTTTAAATGATTTTTTGTGTAAAACTGTTCCACAAGAATCAATCTTAAAACTGTTAAAGTGAAGCTTAAAAATTCAAGAATTTGTAAGTTTGGGCCAAACCCTGCAGCTGCCCCAATAAAAGCTTAAATAATTAAATTTATATTAGATTATAATGTTACTTTTTGATTTTTTCTAAGAATGAGATCTCATTTATGAAAAGTCTATTTTTATACATAAATAGATAGGAAATAGCAAAAATTTTGCATCACAATGCCATGGAATAAATTGATGTGTTACTCCATTGCAATCAAGCCTATATTCAATGTTTTTTGTAAGGTGAAAATTTTAGCTTTGTCCTATTATTTTATATTAAAGATTCCTCACGATCTGCTGTATATATCCTCCTAGGGCTACATGAAATGCAGGCTTAGAGGCTGGAGAGCAGTGAGTTTAACATGATTAATTTATATTAGTTTTTAAAAATCAATAAAATGCAAATAATTTGATATAGTATACCTTTTCATTAGTCAATTTTTGTGTATTAGAAAATTTGGCTGATAGCAAATTCACACCATTTTGTAATAAAGACCGACGAAATATAATCGGTTTATTAAATAATCTCAGCATTTTTAATTAGACTGATAAAATTTCAAATAATCTTGAAAGGGTGGTTGTATTAAAACCATTATCAAAATAATAATTATATTATGTCAAATATATGAAATTAAAATATTTAATATTAAAAGAATCAAAATTATTATTGGTAATCATCAACTTTAATGCAATAATATAAATAAAGCAAAAATTTTTTAAAATAGTCCCTTCAATAATTAAAATTTTTGAATAAAATTTAAATAGAGCGTTAATATTATATTTATACTTATTAAAACAAAATAAGATGATATTTATAATAATCTTAGATATTGTATATATTTATAGAGAGTCAGAGATAGCGAGACTTCAACTTTAACAAAAAAGTATATGTGTGGATATTTAATACTAAATTATATAGTTTAATGTCAATTTTATTTTCATAACAATTTGCAATGCAATTTTAAAACAATTTCGAAAATAATAGTCAGGAATCACTTTCCCTTATTGTCATGGTAACTTTCGATCAGGTCAAATAACTGTCAAAATTTTAATTTGGAGATGTTTTTTTTAGTATACCACAGTGGTGTTCTTAAGATGGGATCCGCTCTAATTCACCAGGGGTCTACAGGGGCGCTATCGCAACCATAATTTAAGCTGTGGAGGGACTATAATAATATAAAAACTAAAAAAAGATTTTGATTGCAGATATCCGTCAAAAATTAAAAAGGTTAATATTTTAATCATTGCAATTAAATACATAAATAGATAGATCATTATTATGAACTTGTCATTATAGAAAAGATTTACACAGTATAAATCATAATTAATGAATAGGTTCATATATATAGACGTTAAACACGAATATCTTGTATTAATTCTAAGCTGTATTTTAAAGACCACGCAATATCATAGATATTTAGATTTTAGGATGGAACCAGGGCTCGCAATTTTCGCTCAGGAAAAATGAAAGGCAATAATTAAAGACGGAGGGATATACTCCTTGAACAAATTGTATGCACACATCAGTAAAATAAAAGTAGTTAACATACTTTTACAAATAACCAAATTCCAAGATTAATAAGATTACTATAAAAAATGAATTGTCATAGATACCGCTTTATTGTCTATGAAACGACTGAATTACCTTAAATTAGTATTAACATCAACTCATGTTTTCCACTATAAAGCAAACATAGTTATTCGGATATGCTCCAATTTTATTATTATGTATTCTGAAAAATAACCATGGTAAAATAGATATGAGTGTTTAAAAAGTTGAATACTTTAGCTATTTATGTACATTAGTTTATATGGTGTACTTTGTTGTATTTGTTTAGAATTATTTAAAATAACAATAAAAAACGTAATTTAAACATTGCAATACATATATAAACAAACAACTCAATGTACATCTGATGATATTAAAAAATATAAACATATGGAATAATATTACATTACTATCACAAAACACCTTCGTTACCATACTCCACTCTAAACACAAAAAACATTAGTTAACCATACATTTAGTAAAACTAAGTATATCTAGAATAACACACTATAGAGAAAAAGCATTACATTTAATATTATATACAAATAAAATTAGAAACTAAAACTTTAAAAAACAGTTAGTTTTTTCTTACTACTTCGTTGATTTCTGTGTTTTTCTAAAGTTCTGATTGAAGTTTTCAACTGTAAAAGATATGATTCAGCTTCGCTAATTTGTTTTTTAATTTTTTCCGCAGCAGGTCCTGACTTGCAACAACGATCTAGTGAACTTCTTAATCGATCTATGTTCAATTCCGCTTTTGTTATTTCCCGATCTGTCTCATATGCCTGAACAGCAAGAGACTTATCCGAGCGTTTGTCCAAACTCCGCTCACATACCGAAGTTGTTCGACTGGTAGTTTTAGGAGCATCGAGTTTCTTATTTATAAAATCAAAAACAGCTGGAGCAGCATTAGAAGATGTAGATGGTTTATTAACCTTGGGAGCTGAAGGAAGTCCCTTGTTCTTAAGTCTCAACCTAAGAACAGTATCCAAAGATCGACCAGGAGGCAAAACTTCTATTGGAACCGGAATAGCTCGACCCTGACCTCTTATCCCGAGTCCCTGACCTGGTTTGAAGCCCATTTGTTGAAGCAATCGTGATCCAAGTCCTCGTGTGTGCTGTTCCCAAGCCCCGAAGCTGGATGACTCACTGCCGAGCGCATTGACTCGGTCATTATCGGACTCTTGAGCATCGTCTTCGTCAAGTGTTTTCATCGTCCCTCTCTCGTAGATCAATGGCAAAACTTTGTCTAACTGTACGCAAAATGCAGTTGAATCTTCACGGCGTGTAAGTCGCACATAACACTGCTGATTAGCTAAGTCAGAGGACACAACCTGACAGTGTCTCCAAACACTCTCGTTTGAAAAAAGAGCAAGACACAGACTGCCCTCAGTGAGCCTGGAGAAGTCTGGCTCAATGTAGTCATGCAACTGAGCTAAAACGACAGGAAAACCATGCGAATGTCCACAGTTTGAGCAATTCTCTCCAGCAAGCCACCTCGAACACGGGACTTCACTTGAACGAGTCGGATTACAAAGTAGAACGTGGACTTCGTCCTGCCCTTCAGCTGTCTCTGTTACATCATAAATAACTGAATTCTGATAGTGGAAAACTCCGTTAGCTGTCCAATGAGGAATACTACATCGTGAGCCTTTCAGAGTATTCAAATTTTCTGTAACAATTCGAGCTGGATCCTCTAAATTCATGACCTCATCATTGTACAAATCTTCAGAATCAGGAAGATATTCTCTACAAGGGAGATCATTGTTAGATAGTTGATTAGAATCAGTGGTTTGAGTTTCATCATTCGAAACCTCTCCTACATTATCAAGCATAGAAAGCAGTTCAGATTTTTTGAGATCAATCAATCGATCCTGAGTTAGTTGTCGAAGTTCTAGAAGTTCTGCCTTAAGGGTAATTAATTCCTCTGTTTGCTGAGGCTCGTTTGACTCACTGGAAAGTAAAGCAGCTTCGACCTGTTTGAGAGTGATGTCAAGATTTAATAATTCTGATTCACATAAAGTCACATCAGATGAAGTCATTGCGTGGACAATCTGTGAATACAATCAAATAGAATATTATAAAAAACATATACACATATTTTATTTATAACAAAATACTCTCATTTATTCAAAAAATTAGATGATTAATTTGTCAAAATTCTGAAATGTTTGAATATGTTCAAATAACCAAAGTTTAAACTGGTTATTTCTACCAAACAATATACCTTCTCTTATTAGCTGTCTGATATTGTTCTCATAATAAATATCTAGTTTTAATGATAACAGGGACAGGACATGCCCATCAAATTTGGCATCACATATGTAAGATTTCAAAAAACAAGTATATATAGAACTGATGACAGGATATCCCAATTTTCAGGACACCTTTATATTTATTTTATAAATTTGAAAAAAATGTTTTTTCGCCCATGTAAATTTATAGAAAAAAAGACACCTTTTCAAAGTTTTTTTTAATTATTTTTTTTGGATTAAAGCAACAAGTAAGTAATGGATTGTGTAATGGTTGGTACAATAAGATGTGCATCCAGATTCTACAGTACATATCTAATATGAATTGGTCTAAAAATTTTCTCTTCCAACAACTCTCCCCAAATTTCAATGCAAATATCCTAACAAATATTGTTGATATATTTTTATTTAAAAGAAAAGTAAGTAATCCAGATGGAGATTCAGAACTCTTTTGAGAGCAATCCCACAGATTTTACTAGCTAAATAAAAATATAAATTTTAAAATATTAGAACCACTTTTTTTATATCATTAATAAAAAGTTGAATATACCACCTATGACCTATTTATTTAAGCTGTACTCATGTAAAAATATTTGCCCTACAGCTTTATGAAGAATATGAAAGTTGCTAACAATCCTTAGCAGAGATAGAATAATGCTTTTAATTTTAAAAATGTTGAATAATTTTATTTAATTTTAATCAGAAAATGTAACTTTTGTTGTTCAAATGACTTCAGAAATATAGGTTCAATCGGACCATTCAAAGTGTCCACATGACCATAAAACCATCCTCTATCATCAGAAAAAAGAATTTCCAAAATCGGTCATCAACTTCTTGTTTTAATAAAAATAATTAATTTCCCCATTTAAATGAATAGGAATCTGACAAGCGTTTTTTTGTAAACAATTAATTTCTTAGATCACCAATTAATAGAGAACGGAAACATGGATTTTAGCTCTAAGACCACCTATGGATTCCCCATTACAAGCGACATCTTTGGTGTGGGGATCACTTTGCCCCAAAAATCTCATATTCATGAAAGTGGCTGAAAAGCATAACAACACAATTTTATATAAAAAATAAGTCTCAGATTGAGTTATATTATATAGAAATCTTTCCCATGATGAAAAGAATCTGACCAACTACTGAAACATGTATACCCTCACCCATTTTTGCCTTCTTATGGAAAATGTTTGCATTATTAACACACATAACTGACAATTTAAAAAAAAAATTATCAAAAAAAACTTTTAGACTTTATTTTTGATCCTATGGTCTTTATAAAGGTTCAAATGACGATTCCCCTTAGAAAAATGTGCACTGTCATGAGACAAACATTTTGAAAAATAATGGTGTAATTGAACTTTTAGTTTTCATTTAATTCTAGTCAGAAAATAAATACCACCAATTTTAGGGTATTTTATTGATTTTGCTCATGATAGTTCAGGAAAGCAATTGAAACTAAATTTTGGCTGTGGACTTAGAATTTTATTCTACATCTCACAGCATCTGCCATTTATTAGTGCCTTTTAAAAAACCTAAATAATGGTGCAAATTTGCTTAATTCAAATACAACTTAATTCAGAGCTAACTAAAATTTGTTAACCTTAGACTTTTGTGTCAAAATAAGTGCAACCCTAACTCCAAAAAACTTTTCTCAGCCCCCTTCTAATATTTTTATTATATTTGTTGGGGATCTTCCAGAACTGGTTCACAATGAAAATCACCCAAAATAATTTGAGAGGCATTGACTATTTTTCGGAAAAAGACTTTTAATGGTGCCTATGGGTCATACAAAGTTCGAAATTGAAATCTGTCAATGGATTTGGATGCCCCTTGAAACATTTATTGGTATTTAGTATATATTACTAGATAATAAGAATGTTTTTGACAGTAGATATTTAGAGTAGATATAATTAATGCTTTAGCTGGTCAAGTTTGTTAGAATTGCTGTAACTTTTTAAAAAAGAGGGTAACTATTGGGGGCATGGTGGCCCAGATGATAGTGTGTCTGACTGCCAATCAGAAGGTAGCGGGTTCAAGCCCTGGCTCGAACTGAATTAATTACCTCGTCCCTGGCTGGCAGCTGTGCCAGTCGAGAGCTTAGCGACCTGAAAGGGTTCGTTTGATTGACTCATGCGATATTGAAAAAAAAAATAATAATTCTGTAAAGCGCCGCTGACATTGTTACAATCTGGGGCGCTATATCAAATATATATATAAAAAAAAAATATTTTTACATATACATACCCTTAATTTAAGAGGAGAATGTTTAAAATATGTGGAGTTCCCAGGCCTCCCAATTGCTGAATTGACATATTTTCATATGTGGACCAATATATGTATGTACCTAAGTTCAATAATTTAGGTGCATATCATCTTTTTACAATAACTTTTTTAATTAATGAAGCTACAGTAAAAAAACTAATACCATTGAAAAGACAATTAAATTTGGAATATTCAGAAAAATGTGTGTGACTCTCTTTAGTAATGGCAATTTGATTGTATTTTAAGCCTGGTAATATTTTCAATTATAAATTGATCTATAGCTTATAATGGAAAACGTTATATACTTTTAACAATTAAATTAGTATGCCTATAATAAATATATCTGTTTATGTAGTAATATTAATTTATAATGCACTGTAAATTCACCTCTTTTTTAGTCCCCCACAATTTAAAAAATAAATTTTATTAGAAAAATAATATAAAATTTATAAATTATGCATTTTTTCTACTTAATTAACTTTAATTAGTTCCTGACAATTACAAAATTACTCTCTTTCAACTGAGTTATAAAACTAACTATTACTGATTAGTGTATAATGCAAAACTTTATTGATTCTTGATGCTGCACTGAGTTATTTTTTATATATTTTTTTTTATTTATTTTTGGAATAATAAATACTATAGTGAGCAAGGATACTTCAATCTGTGTTCCTAACAGTAATGAATCTAATCATAATCAAATTTTATCTGAATACCTAATTACCTAATGCTGTTCCAGTAAAAGGGTGCCACAATTAAATCAGTGGGAATAGTGGAGGGGGAGCTCCAGCCCTTTTAGCCCCCCCCCAAGCTCTGCTGCCAGCATACCATGAAGAGTAGCTGAAATTTTGAAATCCATCAATGTTCTGGTAGAATTTTGGGTCACAACTTTATAATTTGATAGAAGCAAATAAATAAATAAATTATCACTGGAATCAGTGTAGAATTGTTAAAACTATCTCACTGGGGAAGTGTCATTTTCCCCATCATAAACACCAGCTGGATAAAGGGGAAAACATTCTCATTGGTTGAAGGCGCCTGTCACACTGTCTAGAATATAAAGAAAAGTGGAAAGCAAACTCTATTCTGATTGGTTAGACAAAACGCATGTTTTCCTATTATAAGATTTATTAGATTCATGCTGTAGTTTGTGTGCTCACACATATCAATTTATATTTTCCGATGTCAATTATACTTGGGTCACTTTTTATCTGACTGACTTATTATTCATTTGTGGATATAATCTATTTATAAAGATTACATTATTATCTCATTTTGTAAAGATTTATAAGTATAATATGCATACATAGAGAAAAGAAATGACACCTTCTATTCTCTATGGTACCTACTATGGCAAGTTTGTAAAATTGACAGTCTTCAAGCTTTGAATGGTTCTTGTATGCTTCAACGTATGGATCTCAATATTGAATACTGGTATTCAGGTAAGTGTAATTAGATATGCAGAACACTTTTTGCAAATTACAACATTTGACGACTTCTGAAAGTATATTTACTAAAAAAAAATGATTTTCATAATGTCATATAATTTTATACTCATGATAAATTACTGATTATAAAATTATATAACAATATAAATAATATACTAATAAAATGTCTTTGAAAAATTCTTTTTTGTATTTATCATTATAAAATATGAATTTGTATATGTTACACACAATTTTCATTTGTTTGCTAAATTCATACCACACCTCCCAGATATATTCAGTAATTGTATGTATGTAATTGTCTGTAATTGTAACCAATTAGTTCAGTGGATATAATATAACAGTCAACATTATTTTGGTTGGCTGATATATATAACTTGGTCTTGCAAAGTCGGTCCTATATATAACTTTCAAGAATTATATATGTATAAATTATCTTTGACAACAAACAGTTGGTACAAGATTAGTTTGTAATTGGGTTTTCTTACAACAGACCACATAATGAATATTTCCTATGAAATAAACTAATGACAAGTCCCTTGTGTGATTATGTAATAGTTGCATAATTGTCTTTTTGTATTTATCAAATGTAATTCATGGAGTAGTATATTGATATACCTAATGATATAATTTTGAGTTATTTATTTGTAGAATTTCTATCATTGTAAGGTAAAATCAACATTCACAATATTAGATTTCTTATTTCTGAAATGCAACTTGTTAGTATTATACTAACTTATAATATTACATTTATTTATTTCAGCAAGATGAAGGACAAGAGAATTACTTTTGAAGTCATGTTCATAAAAACAATGCTAAATCTGAACCCAGTCATCCCAACAACTGCAGACGTACATCTCCCTGAACTGATACATACCTGATAATTAAAAACACCCAGACCACAATGAATCTGCTGGTGTTGCTATGGGTTTGGCCATAAACCAATACACAACAATAAGCATGTACTGTATTTCCAGGAACTCCCAGTTATATTTGAATGAATTTTTCACCAATAACCTCCTACTGCTCATTTTACATTATAGTTATATTTTTGTAATTGTAAATAAATTTTGTTGTATCTTGAATATAACTTTTATTATTTTAACTCATTGGTAAATATTTATTCTTTGGTTTACATTTTAATTTTTATGTTTTCTGGTATTTATTTTATATAATATAATAAATTTATTTTATAAACTTTTATATTTAATAATTGTAATAATAGTATAGGTACCTACAATTTTGAAATTTTATAAATTTGTTACAGAGAATATATATGTAGATCATAAAAGGGAAATCAGTAAAGGAATACATATAATTATATAAAATAAATATAACAAATAATATATTTGAATGATTGTTCTCTGGCCAAATATAGAAAAGTGAAATGGATTTATTACTCAGGATGTATTATTGTAAGAAAATTTATAATGCTCGCATAAGATATGCACTATTTCATATTAGTACTATGTAATTATAAAGGTTTTTGGATTGTAATAGTATTATAAAAATGTTTATTCAATTACGGTGGGATCGACTATGACAAATTTTTTGCAGCTAAAGTGATTTGAAAAGTCTATTGTAATGTGTGGAGAATGAGTGTGTGACAGACAGGCAGTGCTTTATCCAATCATATTCAAATTTCAAACAAAATTGGCTAAATTTCATTTAAAATACCCATGAAGAAATGGTTAATTAGATTTGTTTTAATAACAGAAACCAGTTTCAATCTTATTTCTAAGCCTGAGACCTGGCCCCCTACCACACCCTTAATCAGAAACATGGAGTAAAACATTAAAAATAAATAATCTATATATCAATCATATGTTTGAAAATTAACTTTTTATTTAATTTATTTTAAATTTTTGTTTTAGCATAAAATCAAAAAAAATTGTTGGGTAAATAATGAAAAAGAGCCCATTATTGTCCTCTACCCAGCCTGTATTTCATGCTAATTATAATAATAATAAAATAATAATTATTATATTTTTATAAAAATGCACCATATGTTGCAAGCAACGTCAACAGTGCTAAGACAATAAGTATGTATAGAAATAAACAATAGTATGTAGCTAGGTACAAAGTAATGAATAATAACAAGAAAAGAAATGTGTCATGTGGAAAATAAGTAAGTTTTGAGCTTAGATTTGAATAACATAATGTCAGAGATAGATTTAAGGGAAGAAGGTAGGTTGTTCCATAATTAGGGGAAACTGATAGAGAAAGCATGATTTAGTATTTGGTGTGGTATTTAGGAATTTTTATAATGAGGTTCGCAGCAGATGATTGACTTATGGCATATGTATAGGGTTGTTGATAGTGATTAAGTTTTTTAAGTAGTTTAGTGTTCTGATAGAATATATACAGCCATGAAGATAAATCAATAACTTGTAATGGATATGTTTAATTATAGGCAACAAATGAAGTTGGTTGAGTAGTGGTTGAGAGGGAGTAAGCCACTGTGAATTTGTTGCTAAACAAGTAGCAGCATTTTGAACACCTTGTAGTTTCATGAAAATAGTGTTTGTGGTGCATTCAGCAATAGCGAGTTACGAAAGTCAAGGTGAGAGAGAACAAGACTAACCACTAAGAACTTATTACATTCTGGTGTAAGATATCTTCTAGTACTCTATAAATTTATCAATATTACTCTAATCTATCTAGTAAAAGATAGGGTTGCATGTATAATGCATTTTAGATATATCCATATAATCTGGCCTTATAATCCACCCCTTACTAAATTGTAAAAAAATATTATAGTTATCAGAGGTACTGCCATGCAGCAAGAAAACCAGGTGCAAAAAAAATATTTAATTTTAAAATATATTTTAGAATCATTTCAAATAGTTAAAAATTATGTTTTGGTAAGTGGTTGTTTTTGAATATATAAACTAGGTAATTACTAATATTGCATTACTAACTTACTTTTTGAAATTTTATTTTGCTTTATACTTGATATTTATACTTGATATACTTTATATTTTGCTTAATACTTGAAATTTATTATTCATCTTATCGTTTCAAATTTTAATATAGGGGCTTTCCAAGATTGTAATACGATCCTATTAACTTTTAGCGATAATTATTAAAAAAAATATGTTTTTTAATGAAATAGTACTATAAGTAATTAATTTTTTAAAGCTTCATAATATACTATCTACTATTGTAAAATATATTTAATTTAGTTTTAATTTATATTTGAAAATATCCACATACATCCCTTAACCTTTAAACAACCAATTTTAAATTTTACGGGAACAATTATTATGTTTTAAAAAATACCGAAGATAAAGTTAATCTTTAACGAAGGTTTTACCGACTCTATAATTCACTTGGGATACTTTTTGTTTATCAATAAATGAAGTTTTAAAATTCTAAATGGCTTATTAGATAAATAAAATAGTAAACCGCAGGAACTGACCAAAATATATAGTCAATTTTAGAATTTTAACTGTTCCAAATATTTATGTAGACCATATGATATATAATTTTACCTTATTGTGTGTTACTGTTATTTAGTCATTACTATGTCATTTAAATAATAAAAGATTGTATTACTATTTAATGTAATATCATGATATTAGGTGCTGTCCAAAATAGGTATGTTGTACGCTTGATATAAGGGGGGCTGAGGTGAGCGGTTATTTTTGGCTTTAATGCAAAATTTTTGTTTCAAATAATTATTACAAAATTTATTATGTTCTGCACGGAGGATTCGAAAACTACTCGAAAATAAATATATATATATATTAAAGACAATTAGGTTCAGATCTTTTTAAAGCGTATAAATTGTAATGCCTACCCCAACATGCAAAAATCTATATGCCAAAAGGGAGTAGTTTCCTGGTGGAATGATATGAAGAAGACTGTTAACCTTCCCATGTTAAAATTGGAAGAGTTAATGATGCGATTAATGAGGATTTTAGAATCACTTAAAAGCACTACCCACTGGAAAATAAATTTTGCGCACCGTCGTCGTACCACCAGCGGACTTGGCGGCGATTGAGTGACATATATCAATAAAATGTTTTGATTTACTTTAAAAAAAGTGAGAATCACTCTAAATAATTACACAAGTATGAATTGATATCATTATAAAAATTACTTTAGCAAGAAAATATATGTGGCGCTAACTCGCGACGATACAGAAATGTTAGCATTTCTTCGGGACCACAACGATTTATCGCAGTGTCGGTAATTTGGCGCTTTTATCCCCTATAAAAGAAAAATTTAACTTTATTGAAAAATTAATTGTCATATATTATTAAATATATAAAATATATGCTATAGACAAATATATATATAATATATAATGGGCGCAAAAAAATTATAAATTTACTGATTCACGATTTATCATATATTTTTATCTTTTCTTTAGTCATTTATATTTTGATTGCAGCTGTTTCTTTTAAAACTGCCTATATATTATATTCAAATAATTAATATATATATTTTCAAAAATAATGCAATTCAAATTATTTAATGATTTGAAAGAAATATATTTTATATACTTTATAAATATATATAACTATATAAACACCTCGGGGTTCTGTTGTCTTTCTAAGAATAAGTTTATAAAAACATTGTGAGGTTATCTTAAATCACAAATGTATTGTCAAAGACAAAAAGTTCTTTAAAACTTTTTCGAGAATGATATAAATAATTTCGAGATTAATCCAACATTTTACCCAAATTATGTTGATATTCAAACGGATGCGATTCTAAAAATTGATGATAAGTTTTTAAAAATTATACAATATTTAAAAATGAAATTATTGAACAAATGAAATAATGGAAAATATTATAATTTTCAGCATAAAAAGATTAATAACTATAATTTATTAAGATTATTTGTAATCAGGTTGTTATGTTTCTAAATCATTCTATATGTTTCTTAATAAAATATAATTTTTAATTTTTAGATACATATAGAGATTTTTAGTCAGAACTGGGGTTCAAACCCACTCGCACAGACTGCCATTAGGCTGGCAGTGCAACGCTCTAACCTCTGTACCACCGCGCGTCCCAAATTGTCAAGTTGTAATATATTTTAATTAATGAGTCCCGATTGTGAATAATTATGAATTATAGTAGTACCCGGTGATAAAAGAAGTAAGGGTTTCTTTAGCAATACAAAAGAGCTAAGGGATACATAAAAGCAAATATAAAGTTTTAAATAAGATAAAAATGACCTACAAAGTAAGATAATTTATATAATTCGATATTTAAATGATTATATTATTTTTTAGCAAAAACATATCTTAGGGAAAATTAAGATCATTGGCAAACTTTCGATTATTATAGGGCAATTACTTATTTATAAATAATTCATTATATATGTTGCTATAAGCAGGTTTCTTTTCGGGTTTTTTACGCAACCATGATCGAAACCCGGGTTACAAAAAACCCGACCAGTGGTACATTGGTTGTCTTTATGATACCATATATATTTATTCATAATTATTTTATTAATTAACTGTGACTAAAATAATATTTTTTAATTAATCTCATTTAAATTAATTGTCTTATTTGTAATTATATTCCAAATTCCTTAAAGGACGATCCATCGACAGCTACACTTAGAAAACACTAACAAGTTCAATTTGAATGAAAACGTCATGTAATCAAAAATCCGGAGTACCTGCAGAGTTGAAATTTATTCTGTATATATAGTTAGTTGAATGAGAGTTGGTAGAGATGACTCATCAAAAAGTAAATTAAGACACCTTCCTTATTATATTTATTTGAAATATATACTGTGAAATTCATTTTGATTATAAAAGTTATTTACAGCGAAAATATTAAAAACATTAATGTTTAAAGTTAAAAATAATTCATATAAAAATTATTGATAACATGTGTAATATTAATAGTATTTAATATGTATATACAATTATAATCAGGTACTTTCCTTTTTTATAAATAAGCTTAATTTTCCTAATAATTTCATGATAACCATTATAGGAATCCCTTTTGGGTGTCCCCTGTGTTGATGATGTCATGTCATGTTATTATTTTATTTTATTTTTTTCTATCCTACATACATCCAACATACTATACATACTTTATTGATTTTATATTTGTAATATTCGATTATTTTCATCACCTCTAAAGTATTTATTATCTGCATATTTTAATAGCAAATAGGCATTATATTATGAAGCTTTAAAATTATTACCATTGCCATTATTATTCCTATAGACTTTTATTTAATTATATATGGACTAATAGCTTACACTAAACCCTTTTTTTAATAGTTGCTTTTTAAGCATATATCGTACCTTGAGTTGTCTCTTGCTTAATTTCTGTTATAGGTGTATACCTACAATATATTATAGCTTGCATAATTAAACAATACTGCACTTTCTTATTTATAGCTATATATTATTTATTTAAGAATTGCGGTAATGTTTTTGATAATTCATTAAATAAAAAAGGCCTGTAATTATTCAGGACGATTAAATTTTTTTTAGGAAATCCGAAATTAATTAACATAATTTAAGTATAATAAGGTAGATATACCAAAAACTATAAAACTCCAAGGTATAATTCTAGCCAATAATATTACACTTTTTTATTTTTCAGATGAGTTTTATATTGTTTTTTTTTCTTCAAACCAAAAGTTGTCGTTTCAGTTTGATTATCGTGTTTTGGATTGATTTGAAAATGTTAGTTAAAAGGGTATTCTTGAGAGGGGGGAGGGTGGTAAAATAAAACTCGTAGAGTCATGGGTAAAATAAGGAGCTCAATTTTTCGTTATGACATTTTCCGACAGCCCTTTATTCATTTATAATTATCAATTTATTTAAAATAATAAAATGTTGATATTTTCTTTAAGTAAATTTCAAATACAATATTATTTAAGTGATTGCTTAAATTTCATACTTAATTTTTATAATATTATATTTTCTTAAGATAATTTTGTTTTTGTCAGCTAATATTATAAAAAGATTTTAGGCACTTTTATAAATAAGTATTTTTGTGTAATTTAATCTTTTAATAAATATTAGGTAAGTTCAAAAACTAGTGAAGTTACTATCCAAGTAAAAGTACACTCTAAAAAATTTAAACATACTTATTTACTTTTTCATATAAACTAATTCAATATTTAATTTTTCGTGTACTCTTTTTCCGATCTATATTATATTTATAAAAAGTGTAAAAATCTAATATTTTGGAGCTGCTCTATCAATTCATTTACCTTTTACTGATGGTTTGTTAGAATTTTAAAAACATGGTATCTGTATTTCTACTTGCGGAAATCACTATTTTATTACATTAAGAGCATTAAAGCAATTTTATTTCTAATTATGATCATAAATAATGATCATAATTCAATGAAAAAATAAAATGGAATCATTATGAATTATATACTAATAAAAAATATAGGTATCCCTAAATATGAGAAATCAGAACAAAACAAAAATATAGAAATAATATAATCTGATATAAAATAACATAAATAAAAAATAATGAAATGGATTTTTATATTAGACAACCATTAGTTTATTTGATTTATTATCAGCAATCCCCTATTGTTAGATAATATAAGCAAAATGTTTAAGGCTCTTTATATTATTCATAAAAATGTCTAATACCTATAGCATTTGTGTAAGTAAGGATTATTGATTATTGCAATAAAGGTATTTATCTGTTACTATATTTGAAGGTTGCATATTTTTTCAGATATATATAAGAATTACATATTATATCACATAAGAATATAGAGGTAAAATACAATAAGATAAAATAAAAATACTCTTGTATTGTAAATACCTGTTTTTTCTGTAATTTTTATAACATACTTCTCAACACAATCTTCCATATTATAATAATCCTTTACTAAATTTTATATAGATTTTACACAAAATATATTAAAATAAATTCTCCCACACATTATACACATATTATTTCATAAAATTATAGTCAGAATTACACTATTCTGAATAAAAATAAATTATGTTGAATTATTTTTTTTATAATAAGTCATTTTACATTCTATGTAAGAAAATATATGAAGAGGAAAAATTTATTGAATGCATGCAACAATTCCTCATATCAAAAGGTGCATAAATTATCAGCCAATCAAAGTCTACCAATACTAAAAATAGAATCACTTGGTGTACAAGTTATTTTTTTTCTGTTTCAAATGTTGCAATGCCCATAAATAAAAGGATAAAGTATTATTGTTTATAACAGGGTCCATATGGTCCTTGATTGTTCTTGAATGTCATGAATAATGAAATGGTCATGGAAATATCCAGCAATTTTGAGATATTTCCTTGAATAAAATAATTGTATTCTACATTTTTTAAATACTCATTTTTTGCATTTTTCTCATTAGTATATTCTTGCAAATTCTCTGGCTTGACAATAAATAATTTTGTCATGCTTATAACTGTGTAATTTTTAATCTGCAAAGCCTGTGAATTTGTTTTTAACCTCTTCCTTATGGTCTTCAGGGACAGAAAAGTTACTTCTCCAAATGGTTATATAAATTCAAATTTGTTAGTTAGTGTCCTTATCATGTCCTCATTGGTTAATTATTTTTGCATCATTTATAATATCAGCTAATATGGTGTGACACATTCAATTAGCCTCCTATATTGATTTATTTATATTATGAACTTCATTTGACCTAGTATATATACTTGAATACAATTCATTATTTTCCATGTGTTTCGGTAATAGGAGATTATATGTTTACTATATTTCATATAGGATATTCTTCAAAATTACTTTAACTATATATAACAATTATATAGGTAAAATTTATTATAACATTATATTACACAAAAATTTAAATATCTTTCTATTATAAAAAAAGTGAATGTATTTATATATTATAAGTACCTATACTATAGGTAGGTATATTGTACTTTCATATAATTATTATATGTTTGCTATTTATTGGAATTTGTATTCTCATTGTCTGCTAAATAGACCATTTTATCAACAAATATAATATTCTTAAATGTCAATAATGAAAAGTTATATATATAGAGATTAGGTAAATTTCAGTCATATATCTGTATATAGCTTATTGTATTTCAATTTAGATTTTTTTTAATATAAATAAACATATTTGTATACTATTATCTCAATTTACCTAATCTCTATATAAATATAACTTTTCGTTATTGAAATTTAAGAATATTATGCAACCAATCTAAATAACAGCTGCTTTTCTTGCTGTGTTGTGTATATTCATAATTGTGATTGTCTGTTCAAAGTTTCAATTTCAAAGATTGTCGACTTTTATGAACAATATTTTTGAGAAGTCTAAAATTAAATAAATGTAAAATTTTGTAAAAATCTGTCTTTTTGCATTTCTATAGTGTTGTTGTTGGAAGAGCTCCGATGCATAAATGGTGCTGGTATAAGTGATATAAGTGTATCTGCATAAGTGATAATCTTGCTTTGCACTTATAACCCCAATCACTAATAAACAAAGAAAAATCAATCTAAGATGATATATAGTTTTGTTGTCATGCTTTGACATTTAGTTCCAAAGTAACTCGGTCACATATTCTCTGTCAAAAAACAAATTGAAAATATATTAGATTCACTTCCTGCACAAAACATTTGAGTTTCGTTGAGATCATTGGTGAAAATCTTCAGCCCACATAGAAAAATGAAATGACTTGAAGCCTATTTTCTAACCCAGGAAAAACCTTATTCCATTTTGGGGTTTTATCTAATCTATGAAAGGATTATATTACAAGAGACAAAACAACTAAGAGAGATGATAAAGACGAAAGTGATTTCATTGAAACCTGATCACTAGAATCTAATAAAGACATAGCTAAATAAGTATACAGATAAGTAGTAATAATTAGTAATATTATACAAAATATAATTCTAAAGTAATTATAGCTGATAGCAGTACATTAAAGAATAGGTACTCATATAATAATAAAACACTAAAATACTAAATAGTATATATAACAATATATATATTGTATATATTATATATATATTATATTGATAATATATAGTATAAAAAGTTATAGGTATAAAATAATAATATATACCTATATTATAACAATATATACCCTGGCTATATATTATATATATAATAGTATTAATTGATAGTATAGTAGACATAGTAGATAGAAAATATAGTAGAAAATTGTAATATATATTAATTTAAAATTGAATTGAAACCAGTAGGAGAGTATAAAATCATGATGAAAATGTGAGCAGAGTTTGTAAATTAAATTTTTCAGTGATATTGTTATATACACTTATAATTTTGTCTGTTTTTCATTAGCCAATCAAAATCTCTTAGTGTGTCTCTCAGCTTCTTCCTAGTATTAAAAACTATTTTTAGAAAATCGCAATGTTTGCAATTCCCTTCAGGTGAAGTAACTTTTGTTTCGTTGCAATGCCTGTCATGAAGAGGTTAATACAGACACTAAACTGAAAATTTCACACAAACTTCCTAATAAATTCTGGTGTTGTCCTGTAATTTGCTGGAATTGTCATAAAATGTCCTGCAATTTTATTTTTTAAAAAGCATATGAACCCTGATTAATTTTGTTACTGACAGAATGCAGGGCAACTGCATTATCAATTTATTAAGTGTACTATTAAGTTTGATGACTTAATTATTAATATTGGCAGTGTATTCACAATTTAATTTTTCTTGTGGATAATATTCTGAAAAATTCAATATTTAAAATATTATATTACTCTAACATATCAGAAATCAATACCTGTATATATTTATTTATGTGCCTCTCTAACACACTCTGCTACATTAAATATTTTATATCATAATATTTCAAAAAAATTTAATTAGATTTCTATAAAAAATAGGTAGATGTTTTCCAACATATTTTATAAAATAGACAGAATTACATTCTATTCCTATTCTGAATTAGAGGAAATGTGGAATTAATTATTTTATAAAATGTAATTTATTTATCAATCAACATTTACATTTTGTTAAACAATAAAGAGCCTTCCTATACAGACAATCACATTTTATAACAAAGTTTTGGATATTTATAAAACTAAATTTATATTGGAATCAGAGCATAGAGATAAAAATATCTGGATAAAATGTCTTGTTAAAAGTATTAGTTGATTGTGACTTGTTAAAATATATGTTTTAAATGCTAGCTTCCCATAATTTGATATATATGGAGAAAATCTGCTAATAAATATTTTGTCATAAAGATAATATGTTTCCCTTTGGAACATTTTTATGTTGAATTTTTCTAACAATTTTTTCTATTGAAGCATTTTAAAATACATTGCTGTTTTCAGAAAACTAAAACAATTAAAAACTATGTAGCATGGTAGAGATTGTAAGATAGTTACCCATTTAAATCTACAGGTATTAATTCAAAATCAGAAAATATGCCTAAACAAGATTTGTCAATTGAATGTCGACAGAAGTTTTCATTTATTTTACAAAATGCACACAAATTAAATAAAAATTTACAAGCGCGCTCCAATTTTCAATTCTTGTAACTTTACATTTTTAATATTGTGTGCTTAAAATTAGGATAAAACAGTATTTAACTTAATTATTGCATTATAAAAATCACTATTTGATCCTTCTTTAGATAGAGTGACCTCTTCATATTGTTGGTAGGTATGGGTATATTTAAAAAGTTTAGATTAGCAAGATAAGTGTGTACACATTCCCTATACTACAAACCATGTGATCATCAACATGTTTTACTGCTATTAAGATATAGCTCACCCTCATTACAAATTGTAAGTTAAACAATGATTAGATTACATATTCCTAATGGAAACCATTTTGAACATGTTCCATGAATTGTTAGTTTGTTGTATAATTAGTATGAAATTAATTGAAATAGAATTTTTTCACTCTTATATTTCATTCCAATTTTTTTCTAGGCAATTTTGGATCACTTTGTACACATTCAGAAAACTCATCCAAATTAAATTTTTTGGGTATTAAAGTTTTAAAACTATAAAGTAACATTTTTAAATTTTTCATAATTATCACAAAGAATTCTTTCATGATAAATATTTGATACTTTGAGTTTCAATATTTTTAAAAATCTATTTTTATTATTTTATTTTATTGTTCCTTTTTATTGTCGTTTTTATTAATTTATTATTAATAATTTACAATTAAAATTTAAATGTTTGCATTACTTTAACTTGTGATATATACTAATAAATAAAATATAATTATAATGATAATGATAATGATAATTACCAATTATATATTTTACAGTAATTATTTTAGAAAACTTTTTAATTTCTAGAACAATAAAATTTCCAGTGTTCTAAGTTTTAAAATATGAACATTTTCATTTCAGGAATGGCACTAAAGACACCAACCATCTTATTTCTTAGTTTTCTTCAACTGTCAGTATCTCTTGGAGACCCAGATTCAGTTCCTGCATTCAAGAATATTTCTGATTTGGACATCAATAGAAATAAAATTTCTAGATTCGGTCCTTCCTTGCTCTTTAAATATGGTAAAATGTTAGAACTCTTAGAGTCTATAAGTTTCAGTAAAAATATGGAAGATCACTTGCAGAGATCGCATCACAACATCTCATCCAATTGTGCAAAAGATACGGTTGCAGTATTACAGGAGATATCACAAGGAACTCCATGGGCCCTTCAAAGTTAGTCTTTTCATTCTGATTGTACATTTTATTATCTATTTCAAAAAGGTTAATTTATAACACATTGCACTATAATAAAAAACAAAAATTGGTTATTTCTAAACCTTTATATCTTTTCAAGTGCTGTTATGTATATAAATATATTAAGATATTAAATTATTAATTAATATACCAATAAAATTAGTGCCCATTTTAAGTTACAGATTTGTTCATTTTTTTATTATCATTAGATTATTCACAATTTAAAAATCCTTACATTTTATTTTAAAATTATTAATTATTTGTTTAAAGTTATTCGATATATCTATAATTTTATCTACTCGAAATTTAATCAGTTTTGATTATGATTAACCTTTTCGAGAAGTACCAGGATGTTTTCAATGTTTTTCTCTTGTGTTACCAACCTGTTAGTGCTGGATGCATCAGCCAAACCAACTCCCGGAATCATGATTCGTGCTATTAATTGGCCCGGTAATTATCGAGAGTGTACTCAAGTTGTCGGAATCTCCGCCAATCGATCAGACAATGATACCAGTGGAGGGTTTTCTGGGACTTACTGTACAGCAAACGTTGAAGTTGGGGATATGCCTTCTGTGGTAAGATTGACTCTTACAAATAACTTATGGACAGCATCAACTTAAATCACAGAGCTGTTTGAAATTCATATTTATAAAAATTGAAAAGACTCGTTAACCCCAGCAACAATAATATTCTAGAGTTACATTTAAATATGTATAAAGTATACAATAATAATCCTTGAAACAGACAGAAAAGAAATTTGTAGAAAATGAATATCAAGGGAAATGTGCAGTAACCATGGCAGACATTTGTCGATATAGAAACTTGCTGTATGCCATATTTATAAAAATATCTTTTTCTAGAGAATTGTTCATTTAAATCAATTTAATATATTTTAATCAGTTTGCTATTGATTTGCCCGTTTTTATATAGGCTGGACGCTGTCTAGAGAAATCTAGAAGTAATCTAGAGAAACATGTTTATCCAAACAAATGTATTGATTTTTTAAGCAAGTTTAATTCATTTCCACGTACAATCAATACCTTCTACAAGTAAATTATGAGAAAGATAGTTTAAAGGGGTACTGCTAAGAATTTTGGTAAATAATGATACTGCTCAAAAAGATTTTCAATATTTATACCATTGAGTCACCGCTTTTTCGAATGTAAATAAATTGAAGATGCAAGAGGAGTGCAAATGATAAGTTAATTGGGGTATAGAATGTTTATTCGTTTTATTATATTTAAAGTTAAATTTTTATAAGGAACACATTTTGCAAAGGAGTAAACTCTTTGAAATGTTCGTATTAAGGCAAAAAATACAATGGACAACATTTTGTAGGTTAATTTTTTAAAATAAATTTATGACAAAAAGGAATAAATTATTCAATTTCTAAACTAATAAAGGGCATTTTTTTCACTAAATAGATAGATTTTTTTAATTGTTTTAAAGTCATAAATCTAAAAGAAACATTTATATAATTGTCATACTTATTATATTAATAAATATCCTTGTTCCGATTGTATTGTTTGTTTCAAATATGTCCATGAAAATTATCTTACGAATAAGAATGTGCTCGTGTTGGGGGAATCTTTCAGTTCGGGTTGGTGAACATTATCTCTGCCGGTATCTGCATGCCCAGTACATGTAGCAACAAGGACTTCTATGGTCTTATGCAAATTAGTAAGTTTATCAAAACAAAAATATATTGCCAAAGCTTTCATCATCACATTGGAAATGTACAATAGTTTTCGGAAATTTGTATTCATATTAAAGTCTGTAAATAATTTAAAACATATAATTCACCGTAATTTACCATTACTAAAATAAATTTATCGTTTACAATTTAATCTTAAGTTTCATAAGATCGCTTCTTAACTTAATCGTAAATTCTGTTCATATTTATTACATGTTGTACAATTATTTATTACAGAATATACATTTGCTTCATTGTGATGTAAAAGAACATGCATTATGCGCAGTTTTTGACGGCTACAGAAGTGCACCCTGCTACCTCAAAACATGCCTTCTATAATTATGTACTTTGTCATTTTACTCTTGAATAACGTGTTAATTCGCCTGGCAAGCAACGTTTATCAGCTGAAGTGTTTTGTTTTAGTGTCAGTTAGTAAATTAGAATTTAGATTCTGGTTGTCACGATTATCTCTAAAAGGCTGTAAATTATTTTTTTTAATAACTTTTCGGTCGTTATTATGTGTCAGTTTACAATTAAAAAATATATATTTAGTGGGACATTTTGATGACGCCACTATACTAAATTACTATAACTTTTGTTATTAAATTAACGAATCTTATAAATACCAGGGTAATACTAATTGTATCTATAACTTGTTCATTTTAGGTTTGGACTTACTTAAAGATCAACTGCAC
Organism: Vannuccia rotundouncinata; assembly: GCA_034780395.1. Classification (NCBI taxonomy): domain Eukaryota; kingdom Metazoa; phylum Platyhelminthes; order Proseriata; family Coelogynoporidae; genus Vannuccia; species Vannuccia rotundouncinata. The sequence continues at coordinate 26,648 of JAUZNC010050434.1, read as the reverse complement.
ATAGAAACAACATCCTTTCGGGTCATCGACACTTCCTTCTGCCATCAAAAATGGGGAACAGTTCCCTTTTCAAGCTCGGCTGTGGCTATGATGTAAGTATTTACTATCTTGTCATTAACTTCCTATCTATAAAGTATGCGTTGTCTTAGATCTAATGTGAGGTCTTATCTAAAATTAAATAATAATTACAATTCTTTCTCTCAATATTGAGTGATTTTAAAGTAAGTTTAAAAGTAGAATTTGTGTTAGAAAATCATTTGAATTTCCTCATAACTGCAGCGAATTATTAATTTTGTAATGCTGTGCATAATTCCTTTGTAGGTCGATATTTGTTAAAGTATCTGTTTATTTACAACTCTGCTTTCAGTGTTATTATTGGAGTGTTCATATTAACCATCACCTGTGGTACAAGCCTCCATCTTTGGGAGTTAAGTCACCTGAATGATTCAGCACATGATTCCTTGGTTGATTGTGTCAAGGAGAAGCAACCAGGGGCCTCAGTTCAGGGTGAGGGGGGTCCAGTGCCCGCTGTAGAAGGAGATCATGTTGAGGCCGGCGATTATCGAAGAATGGACATGAAGGATGGCGGGGAACCAGGCACAGATCTCCAAAGGACTATGTGTGATCCGGCATGTAATTATTGAAGAGTTATCCTTTTTAATTAGGGATTTAAAGTATTCATTTGAAGCAACATTTAAAGTTAGTTTACATTGTCAATAAAACTGACGTCATTCTGATATTTAAATACATTTTGCTTCGTGTTATAGTATGTAAGCAAGAACAGCATAATCCTAAACTAAATATAATCTGTAAATGGGTTCTGTCACAAAACTCTTCTATTGATATACTTTTTTATTCTTCCTGACCATAGCTGATGTTGCACGTAGAATTCTACTCTCTTTTTCTCTGGTGACAAACGTTTCAAAACTTTTTGACACACATCAGACGAAAAGTTCTGGAACTCTGGACTGTGTTCACGGAATTCGCTTCTTGAGTATTAGCTGGGTGATTCTCGGACACACTTATGTATACGCTCAAGACATCACTAGTGAGCATTTTAACTCACATAGAATATTAAATATTTGTTTACCATTTTTTGGTATCATAAGTTATTAGTTTTATAATTATCGTGAGTTCAAATATATTTACTGAATTTATAATCGTAACTTTAACATTTTGTTAAAAACATAAAATTCCGACATTTTTACAATTTTAGTAAATGACTGTTTCGGTCAGGCCTCCCACGGATCCTAAAAAAATATTCATTTTTAAATTTAAATTAAACCTGTATAAAATATATTTCAAGAACTTAAAAAAATATAATCAATAATATAATTACTTACAGGTCACATTAATCTTGAATGCGGGTGGTAACAAAAGTCTATATTATACTTATTCTTGTTTTCGTCAATTTTAAGGCTGTGATACTATTTTAATTACATTCCAATCACATTCAAGGAGATAATATTCATATTATATTCATTTGTATATAAAAGATATAGATCAATTTTTAAATATGTATTAAGAATTATACTTTAATTATAGTTGATTTTTAATTTTGAGTAACTTTGTATTATATATTGGGATTATACATCAATAATGTTATCAGGTTGCACATAATTAAAACGATTAACTTTAAAAATTACATCAACCTAAATTTAAAAATTCAGTATCCTGGGAGGCCTGTTTGTCGAAATTGGTTTTTTATAATTTAGATAAGGAATTGTTTAGATTATGGAAATGAAATATTTAATTAACTTTCGGTACAGTTTGATGAATTGTAAATAAATGACTTAGATACTAAAACATCGCATTGCAGACAACATCGGAACTCTAGCTCCGGACAACCTCAAAAGCTGGACTTTCGGGCCGTTATTTAATGGAACACTCTCTGTTGATTCATTTTTCGTACTCAGGTATCAGTTGATTTTTCTATCGAATTTGTTAACGAAATACAACTTTTATATTCAATTCAAAGTTTATCAGATATCCGGTAAAACGGAAACATCATCATGTCTAGTAGCACCACAGTTATTAGCGCCTGTATTCCAAAATATTCCAGTGGTCTTCTAACCGCATATATCTTCTTCCGAGAAATCCAGAAACTTCCTGACGGACCCTTTTCAACCTGGAAGACTTGGATTGCTTTCTATTTGCATCGATACTGGAGGTAGGCTAAACAAAATATGTATTTTTTGTCACGTTTTGTGAATTGTTTGCTTGTTGCATGACAACTTTTTCGTGTTTTTACGACAGATTGACTCCGCCCTATCTTCTCTTTATGGGCTGCTATGTGTCTCTATTTCCATACCTTTGGGACGGACCACTATGGCCACAACAGAATGGGATCGGAAGTTCGTGTAAAAAATACTGGTGGACCAATGCGCTCTACATCAACAATCTGGTTGTTATGAAGGAGAAGGTATTTTAAAATCATCTTATAATTGCTATACAAACATTCACAAAGGAATGTTACAATGCAGTAAAGTTTATACATCAAATCACGTTTATAAAATCAGTTTGTATTATTTTATACCGATAATTTCAGACTTGGCACGATTTAAACTCATTGTCTGGTCACATAGTGCCCTCGTATTTGATTGGTCAATATTTTGTTTTAAGTTTCGCTTTCTTTACATTTCAGTGTATGGGATGGTCATGGTACTTGGCCAACGATATGCAGTTTTACATTTTGAGTCCTCTGCTCATGATTCCCATGTATTAGTAAGTAAGCGTTTGTATGCAATTTTGTTTTCAGTTTTAATGAGACTGTGCTTGTATGTCTACAGTTCGAAGATTGTGGGCAGTTTGGTCCATGTGGCCTTCTTGTTGACAAGTATGATCACAACTGGCGTGCTCTCTGCTCGAGATAAGATGGGACCATCGCTTATTGGACTCGTGGGGTGGGTTTTATTATGAGACTAAGATAATTAAGATAATATTATGATAACCATTTTGCTTAACTCCTTCATAGTTAGTGCGTCTAAGGCTTACAACAGCTCCCAGCGAAAATAGCAAATTTAACAATCAACTGTACTGTAATTTTAATTTTTCCCATAATTTTGTAACTATATAAATGTACAAATGCTTTAATGTCATTTGACTAAATAAACCCCTCTTCTTCTTCTCTTCTTCTTCTTTTAACATTCTCAGAATTGGTTTCGACAATGTCTACATCAAGCCTTGGACTCGAATTGGTCCTTACATCGTTGGGCTGGCTGCTGGATACTTCCTTTTTAAGTCTAAATGCAGGATAACAATCCATCAAGTATTCATAATTTTTAAAATATATGCTTAATTAGTAGTATGTGCAAGTACGATGAATATTTAGTTATTTTTTGTATTTTTTTATAAATATGTAACTATAACCTACTTTTTTCAGAAATTTAATACAAAGAAAATGAATTGAATTTTTTTTTCTAAATTGATTTTCATGCAATCTCACGGGGATTACTTTAATTGTCACCCACTGCAGGTTCTCGCAAAACTGACGTGGTGTCTAGCTGTTGGTATGACAACGTTAATCATATACGGGTGCAATGATGTCTTAGAGACTGGGATCAACATGTCTACACCAGTAGCCGCACTCTTCAACTCTACCTTTCGGATAGTCTGGTCTCTTTCTTTGGTCTGGATTATCATCGCCTGTTCCACTGGACATGGCTGTGAGTGAAAACTTATTCTTTTGATTAATATAAACAGGGTGAAAGGCTGAATTGTAATCACATATATTTTCAATTTTCTTAAAAGCTTAACGAAAATATCATACTGTTTTATGTTTAAAATGATTTACAATGATTGGTTTATACTTTTATATCTGTTTTTACTTCCAGTCTGGATCAATAGCCTACTTAGCTGGAAGGCTTTGGTTCCTCTGAGCCGGCTTACTTACTGTGCTTACCTGGTGCATCCCGTGGTCATTATGTTCTTTTACTTTTCTAGTGAACAGCCCTTTGTACTCAACACCGCAAACATTGTGAGTTACTTATTAGAGATGTCATAACAGTTATACTAAATTAAATATTTTGTTAGTGTTATAGTTCTACAATTATTTTTCGGTTAATATATATATTTGTCATTATCTGCAAATTGAAAAAAATGTATCTCAATTCAGGTGTACATGTTCTCGAGTAACATGGTCTGTTCCTACACGGTTGCTTTCATCGTTTCCATGATGTTTGAAGCTCCTTTAATCGCTCTGGAGAAGGTTTTGCGCGGCAAATAAACTTTCTTCCCTTACTTGATGTGATTTTCTAGATTTAAATGAGTTGAATAAGGAACAAACAACTGTTGACCTCACACTCTACCTATTTTCTAAGATATTAAAAATAATCATTTCGCATTATTTGAAATTTGTGATATTTTTTGTAGATTTTGATTTAGAATAATTGTTAGTTTGTATTTTCATGGGAGAATTTTCGGTTTATACAACTTATCTTTGTTTAGTTCTATTGATATATTTATATTTTTGATTTAAATTTTTTGAATTTTTGATTATTGAAAATTTACATAATTTTTCACATATTTTACTTCTTTTTTACCTTATATACTATAACTTTGCTACAATATCTTCTGTAATATTGAAATGTGCCAATCTTAAATATTATACATATGTAAATTTTTGTTTTATATGAGCGATACTATTGAATCAATATTATATAAAATACTAGTTTCATAAAATATAAACTTATTTTATTAATAATATTTATATAATTTTTGGAATTTGCAAATTCGAAATCATGATTAGCGTAATTGATTAACAATCTAAAAATTTTAATTTCATCAAAATTTATATCTAGTAATTGTAATAGGTATTTTATGTTAATGACTTATTAGATTTATGTAGCTTTCAAAGACAGCTACAATGAGGTGCTCACTTAATTTCTACACATCTACGTTGAAAGGATTTTTATCCTACAAATCCTATGTTAGCTTACATTTTTCTTAATTATTTCATACAGTAATTTTTATTTCTATTCTTGTAAAAAAATTCTGCAAGTGCATATGATATTTTGATTGAATATTATTTAAATGAATAATATTTTGGTAAAGTGTACCGTCGAATTATATATAAATCATATATTCAGCTACTAATTTGTATTAAAAGATTAATTAAAGTATGAATCATTTTGACAGCTGTATTTGTACAATACTGATTACGTTTAATTAAATGCAAATTCTACATTTTGCCTCCCTTTGTGATCAATTATACAAAATAACCGTGTTTTGTATAATTGTTTTGCGAATTAATATTTTATATCTTTTGTAAATTTATAACATTATTTGCTTCATTGTATTATAATTAACAAGCTAGGGTTAAAACTCATTGATTCTTTTTAATAAATTTGCAATGTAAATCTAATCTTGCTTCATTAGTTGTTCGAACAGTTTGCAAAAAAAGAGATATGTTGTTGTATGTATTATTAAAATATATCATTAAATATATTTTAGTAGTAATGTAAACAACCGAAAATTTCAAAAATATGAATTAATTATTTTATTTTGAGGGATATTATTAATTTTATCTCAATTATTATAAATAAGAAAATGTATTTTAAACAAATATATTCAAAAATTTTAATAATTTAAAAAAATAAAATTTATTATACTTACTGTCATTATATTTATTATAATTTATATAAGAAAACTATATCCCTTTTGTTGTCTATATTTCGAGCTTATTCGTTTATGATCGTTATTTGGTTTTCTTACTTGATCAAGAACCTATTTTTTAAATTTATAGTTGGTAATACACATTTTCAAAACTATTTCCTTAAATATTGAATTTTTAAATAATTATGATAACATTTATATTAGACAATCTCATTCAACAGAATTAACTATATCTTTTCCTATATTGTCAAAAAATTTCCCATGGCATTGTCACAGACAAGATTTTGGTCATGGGCTATTTATTTATTATATTATATATCTATTTATATATTAAAAATAGGCTTATTATAAACAGGAATTTATTCATGACAGCCATAGATAAAATCATGTCTAACAGCTTAACTTAACATATTATTAAATGCAAAAAATAGTTTTATATTCAATTTAATATTTTAATTGTTTTAAAACTGGTTAATGAAATATACCAGTATAAATTGTCAGTACTAAAATATTTGCTATTTTTTCCTACATTTTATTTGTGTATAAAGTCACATTTTACCAATGGTATATTAAAATCCAGATAATCAAAAATATTAAATTATTTTTCATTTCTATTTACCAAAAAATAAGTTATATCTTTAATAGTTTTGGAATTCAAGTTAAAAGAAAACTCCTTTATCCATGTTAGTTTAATTAAAAATTTTATACAATAAATGGAAATTCACAAAGCCAATAAAAATTCTATGATCTAATAAGGAGAAATTCAACTAATAAATTTGATTTCATTGTACTTAATTATAATATTAAACATAAATGTAAACAATATCCTTTATTATGAAAATATAAATAATTTTTATAAGTTATTTAGTAAATATATATGATAAAAATAACCTACATATATAAATAATGTATAAACATATATCAAGTCTAAAAATTATTGTTAGATATATATAATATTATTATATAAATTTATAAATGAAGTAAAATAAGTTTTATATGGAAAGCTTGTAAAGAACATTATCAATTAATGTTAAAAATAGTATATTATATTATAATTCAAAATAAATATAAAAAAACTATTTATTTAAAAGATGGAATCATATTATGAATTATATACTAATAATAATAATAATATAAATATATACTAATACAAAAAATATAACAAAACAATAATATATTTCAAAATAAAATGGGATAAATAAAAGAAATATAGAGAGAGAGTTTTATATTATTATTATTTAATTTGATTTATTATTTTGATTTAAGAATATAAGTTCAAATTTAAATACTCCCAATCTATATGTTACATTTATAATCCATTCTTCATGATCCTACAAAACAAAATGAAATGAAAAAATTATACAGTGTATTGCCTTTGGGACGGCACACTGTATAAAGGAAGACAAAAAAGGGGGGAAGAAAGCACAAAAAATAAAACAGGCATCAGAGCCCTAACAAAACCTTTCCTATAAAGGACCAAGAATAAACCAAAAAGCATTAACCCCCTTCTCCATATTCTTCTATCTTCTTTATTTCTTTATTTAATTCAAGGAGGTATTTGGTCATCTGTTTATTTTCTTTTCTAATTATTTCATCCTCATTAATTTCATTAATATGTAAATTATATTTTATTCTAATTGTTTCAAAATTTTTGCAATAACAAAGAATATGTTTCATATCTATTATTATATTACAGTCATTACAAATAGTATTATGACCTTTTTATTAATAATAATTCCACTCTGGAACATTCTGATCACAGTATCTTCTTTGTTATTCTCCCAATATTTTTCACTTTTTATTTCTTTTTTGATCATTCTATAGTAATATAAACTACTTTTATTAGCCATGTCTCCTTTCAAAGCATCAACTTCTTTTCTGTTAATAATATTTCTCAATTCTATAGGGGTAAATAGAACTAGAAATTATATGGGAATTGATTTAAACAATGAATAATAAACTTATAAAAGAAAAATATATTATCATTGATATTGTAATTTACTTCTCTAGATGGTCAAACTACTATGCTTTATATGTAAGACAGCATCTGATATAAAAATATCCAAATATAACATAATGATTAAATGGAATCAAATAAACAATTCTACAGAAAAAATATTGTTATTAATATAGCATATAGACTCATATAACATCTATGTGATGTCTCAGTGCAAATATATATTCACTGATTTGGTATGCTTCACAGCTCTGATTAAAAATTTATGTGCCAAACAAGATTTCATCATTTTGTTTTCTGCCTATTTCTATTATTAGCAAAATTTAATTAAGGTTACTGATCTAGATAAATATAAATACAGTATCAATGCATTTTACTTTATACCTCAACTACTAATATTTTTTTTGAATATCTCTGATATTTGTATTTTTTTTAATTATTGCTATAAGTATTATTTACTTTTTATTTTTTTATTGTTAAAATTATTCATATTTATGAAATATATTTTAAAAATTTATAGATTTCTTTAAAAAGTATATAGTTAATATATACTATAATAAAGATTACATTTTAATATTTTTTTTAATATTGTTTAGTAGTATTTTCTTGATATATAATAGTGTTATAACATATATTAGGTGCCTCAATAAATCAGAATGTACAAAATTGAGTCAACTTTATTCCTACAGAAATAAAAAAAGCTTTTAAATATCCATTTTGTATATAGGTAATTAAATTTAATATGGGTAGATTAATATTAATACTAATTTTAATAATTATTATTATAAGAAAAAATTATAAAGAACCTAATTTAATGGTCAATAAATTTGTTATGATATATAAAAATAGCATTCTAACTATTGCATGTAAATATATCCAAGTAAGCAAAGATAAACACAATGCTGATATACATCCTAACTAAGATTCATGATATTATATAGAGACTGAGTATTCAAGGCAAATGTTGAGAAAATAATACTTTTAAAAATGTAACAATTACTTAGACCAATTAATTAGAAATTAAATCAAAGAAAATATGATCAATTCCAAACCAGGGAATGGAATCTTTAGATGATGCAGACTTTTCAATAGATTTTAATTTATGTTTTATATATGATTACATCAAATACAATTTTAATATTTATGTTATATGAAAGTTATCTGTATTAAATATCATTTTTTTAATTTGCATTTTTGCTTAATGTAAACACACCTAACTTTTATTTTGGAGGATCTTTGAAAAGTTTTGGATAATAATAACAATCTATAATTTCTTAGGCTACCATTTTGTATATCTAAGAAAATATATATGGGTTAACAATTATAAAATTTATTTTTAAATTTGAATCAGGTTATTCAATAAATTATCGCCTTATATACATTGACTATACCTTACAAAAAAAGGAATTTATTTTGAATATTTAAATAACTATCCTTGTAAGCATATTTGTCTATATTACCTAACTGTATGGTTCTACTTTTAAAATCATTAAGTTATTTAAAATAATATTTCTCTTACATTAAGAAGATTTGAGAATATGAAGACTGTAAAGAATATATGTAAAAATGTATGCCTTCTGTTAATTCTTCTGTATGCCTTTTGTTCTATCTATGTTGAGGATGCTATTTTACAGTTAATGAAGTTTATTGTAGCCATATATTAAAATTATTAAATATTATTGTTTTTAAATGATAATTTATTGTGTTGTCCAGTCTATCAAATGTTGTAATATTTTTTATTTATTGTGATTTTATAAAAATATATAAAATTTCATTCTGAAATTGTTAAAAGATGTAATAGATATTATTCCTAATTTGATTTAACTACTAACACCACAACAATAATTTAAGGTTCATAGTTAATTAGAACAATTTTATAAAAAAAACTATACATAAAAACAAAAATACTCCAGTTGACATGTTTATGTTGAATCGCTATTGACTGAAATATTAATTATCAGAGTTATAAGATTTTTAGTGCACTCATAGGATAAATATTATGAACGATTATTTTACAAACACTAATTTTAAATGTTTTAAGAATGAGCTTTAGTACATGGTTCTTATTTATATGCTAACAGCATAGTCGAAAAGTTTTGAAATTTCAGAGTTAGCTTCGCTGCGAAGATAGTGGAGAGTTTTATCACTATTTAAAGGAACTTATCAGAATTAGAGATGGCTAATAACACTGAACAGCTTTAGAGTGATTTGAGGAAATTAACCGTGTTTTCCTTGATTTATTAATATACATTGATTTATATATTTTCCCAATATTACAGATTCACTGAATATGTTGGAAATGATATTGCACATTTGATTAACATTGTAATATACATAAATTCTTTCATGAAAGTTGAGTGGTTTAGAAAATATTAATTACTTTGATTAAGTAATTTAATAAGATGACACATGAGGTAGGATATGCAATTGTAATCGCTCTAATAAATCAAAATCTAACTTTTACTGTCTATATTTTTATTTACATAAGTGTAGCCAGTAATTAAGTAATTTGTTTAAATATTTTTCGCAATTTTTACAAACAACATTTTTCCAAATTATTTTGTTTGTGGTTAATTTTTTAATTTAATACGAATAAGGATATTTTTGTAATTATTCTTGATTTCTTTGTTATATTGCAAGATTTTTGTAAATTGGTTAAGCTTGTTTATATACTATATTGATTTATGATTTTCTGTGCTCAAATTACTGGCAGTGTTGATACAAATATTGATTCGCGAATGTGGCTTGCTGGTGTTTACTTTGCACATAAATAACATTATCGAGCGAATACACAGAGCTTCATGAAAATAGTAGTAATTGCATGTTGGATTCACTATTGATTTATACATGAAATTAAATTTCACAAATTTTCGATGTTGCAGCACGATTAATACATTGTAAATTCTCTATTTTTTAATATAATCTAACCTACTTTTAATCTGAATTTCGAATTCAAATGTTAATTGCCATTAAGGCCACTATAAATTTGGTGGCTTTGTTTGTAGCATTCGCATTTATTTGCTGTTGATTAACACAGACGCAATTCAATCTGAAAATAAATTTTAGTAAAACTATTTTGTTTCAGATTAATTGAACAGAGATCTAAGGAATTTAGTGGTCACGTTCTATCTGGAATCTCAAAAAATATCGTTTGCAAATTTCATATGTTTTCTCAAAAAATTATTTGTATGTTAAAAATATAATGAATTACACAACACTGAACTAATATTACATTACACAACAATTATGAAATGTACATGAAAAATACTGTTTAAAATAGAGATCATTAAGCCGTACTCGAATAATTTCTCTCTACAATTTCTGTCGGCTGGATTGCCTGAGGAATTGTAGGGCAGTTTTTCGATCAACAAATCGACCCACCAGGATATTCCGCCGGAATGTGTACCTGTCGCATCGGTTATTGTCTGCCAAATAAGGAGGCTGGAGAATTCGGTCAACGTTGTTGTAGTGCACCATATTGAAGGTGCCTTGCCGACGAACAGACAAAATCTTCTGTAAGAATGCAATGAAGAGTTCACTGTTCACCGTTTCTTTCAATTCTAAAATTTGAAAGAAATATTCAGCTCTATAAAAGTTGCTCCAACAATGCTGTATTTCTTGGCTGATATCACTTGTGTCTGGTTTTTTTTGGCGATCACTTGCAGCTGAGTCTATCCATGCTGTTCCGTTTAAATGTTTGCTGTAGATGATGTTGTACGTACAACCTTTTAGACTTGTCGTATTTTGCATATTTTATTCTCCTCCCCCAAGACAGTCACTAATTTTTCAAATACAATCGCTCAAGGGGATTCACTCTAATGTTTTGCTTCCGCATGCATAATATTAGCAATGCTCAGTTTAAATTACGAATTCTAATTCGGAAAGTAATTTAGTTTCTGAATAGTAAACGATTTTTTAGATGACACCTTAAATTAAGTCCGGAATTGAAACAATATATGAACAATTTTATAGGGTAGTATTTATGTTATACTACCGCACAAATCACACCTATAATAATTATAATACTTTTGCAAACAGTTCCAGTTTATGGAAGAGGTACCGCTGATGGAAGGCGATGACAGTATAGATTTTGACGAAACCGCATACATCGTTCCGAAAAGACGACGCAGAAATGGATGCTTCCCATTTACAAGGTCCTCTCCAGTATTTTTCGACAGGTAATTCTATCCTTTAATTTTTTTAAATATTGTTAGAATATTCCAATTAATCGATTTTTGATAAAACTCAATTATTATAATATATTCATAGAAATTACACTAAACTACAACGTATTTAAGAAGTATTTAGTGTACTATCTATGGATTATATCAACTAATATTTTTAGTTATGAATTCTAGGTTTAATAATATATTGATAGACTACTGCAGTTTGTATACATTTTTATATCAATTTTATAAATAAATATTTATATAATTATATATAATAATACCATAGACATTACACTATATAACTACAAGTACAACTATAACTATAAGTATAGATATATAATGTCTATGAATAATACTAGTACACAATTAGTTTCTATATTTAATGACTGTATGAGATAGATCTTACTTGTAGTTGTAAAATACTTAAATGTAACATAGCTTGTAATTGCTTTAAAAAACGTTTAACAAAATATTAAAAATAATTAATTCTACAATGTTATAGGCAATTCTCAAATATATAATTTTACTGATAGATTAATTATTTTACTTTATAATTTATTTCAAATTCTTTTTAACAATTACGATACCAATGGTTATAATCGTCTTATTCTTTAGAATAATCAAAATTTTATTAATTATTTAGATTTAAGTGAATTAAAGTGAATTGTTTTTTTTTAAATTTTTCTTCATATTTTTTATAAAACACAAAACAAATTGTTTTGTTTTGTGTTATGGTAGCGCAGTCGAAGACGATCATTGCGGCTTCATATGTTTAGGGTAGCTTGGTGGGTGATTTTTCTCCATCTTTGTCGGTTTTCTGCTAGGCGGACAGCATCGGCGACAGTATTGGAGGTTGTCCATTTCAGAGATGTCATCAATCCATCTATTTGCTGGGCGGCCGACTTTCTTTCCTTGGGGGACTATGCCGAGCATGATGGTTTTCTCACGGCTTTCGTGTATAGGTTTTTTGCCCAAAGTATCCCACCTTGGAGAGATGATGGTGGGATAGAGGGTTCTTTTAACATCAATCAGCTCTTCTGAGTACTTCGTCGTTAGTGATTTTGTCTCTCCAAGAGATCCCTTGCAGTTTCCTGAGGTACCTAGTTTCGAAAGCCTCGATCTTGTGGTGGTTAGGTTCACAGTACCAACTTTCGCAACCATAGGAGAGGACTGAGGAGCCAATGATGCTGATAAGAGAGACTTTTTGTTTAAAAGCCACGTCAAATCTTCTCCAGATGAGGCCGTATTTTGTGATGGCAGCCTTCGCCATGGCTATTCTGCATTTTACTTCATTCTTGATATTGCCGTAATTCCGGAGTTCAACACGGAGTTAGGTGAAAGAATCGACTTCTTCGATGTTTTCGTTGTCTGCGTGAAAAACGTGTCCGTTGCCATTGGTGATCATGACATCGGTTTTCAATCTCAAATATACAATATACAGAATGTGGACCATAAATTAAATAGTGTTACACACAATGGTCAACCCCTACAATAGCGTTAGTCCCCATTATACATACAATATAAATAGGACTGTTATTTGAATAGGTTATGCAAACACTATGACACAATTTACATGTCATGGTTTAGGTAGGTTTAGAGTACAGCAAATGTCCTCGACTTTATTTATAATCCCCAAATGAAGGTGGGAATATATTTATATATAGATGAGCTCTTCCAATTAGAAAATGTTAAATACATTGAAGGTTTAGGGATTGTTCTACAAATTCTGTTCACAATTCACATTAGCCGGTGTTCCGATTAGGCATCTTTTGTAATATTGTAGCAATATGCAAAAAAATCGCGGATTCAATTTGTGTTTTGATTAGACAGTAATTCCGATTAGCCGGAGTAGATTATAATTATTTAGGGACTTGTTAAAAATGGCGTCACGCTGATTAGAAGGAGGGGGGTTGATAAATCCGTGACAAAGCGTGATGGAGGGGTAGAGGGGGTTTCCAAAATTGTGATGTCACAAAACATTCCTGTTAAACGCGCATAGAGAAAGCGCATTGTTTCGTTTAAATTAATCGAATATACAGTTTATGCGGATCGATTCACAAATTATTCGAAATAATTTCTGATTTTCGACAGTTGTACTCAGACCTTTTTAAAGCATACTGCAATGTTTACCCTAATTTACAAAAATCTAAATGCCAAAGTGAGTTAATCGTCTTATGGAATGAAATGAAAAAATCGAAATCGGGACTCCTGTTTTTTTCTATTGAAAATATGATCTCTCAGTGTGAAAATTGGACGATTAATTTTGGGATGTCTAAAATCGATTACATTATTGCTTTTAATCTTTAAAATACCTACAGATAAATTTTCGCCTAATATGTACATATCACACGCAGATGTATTTTACACCTATTTTTCTAAAAATTAAAAAATAATAACCTATTTTAAAAAAGTTGATTATTAAGGACGAAATAAAAAACAGAAAATAGTTTACCTTGTTACTTGTATGTATTGTATCAAAGAATATGGAGTTGTTGCTATGTATTTGTTTTAATTTATCAACAACGATATTTATGCTTACGCTCCATTTTAAATATTCTTTTAATTTTCGCAACGACTAAATTATGTATCATATTAAATTTTTAACAATAAATAGTAATATGTTTTCTTGAATTATGTATACTCAAATTTAAGATTATGAGGCGTAGAAATAACAGTAATGTAGGTTCCTCTTTAGATAAAAAATTAGTTCCTGAAACATCCAAAGAAACAGATCCTTTGAAAAATTCAAAAAGTAAAGTTGATGGAAAATGTTCTTGCAGGTAACATTTTTGTAAATTATATTTTCTGCCAAATAATCTCCCTTTTTATTTGTATTTTTTTGAGGTTTTGGTGATTATTTTGATAATTTTTGAATTAGTTAGTCTTTGTTTTTAAATTTTCTTAAACTGGTTTGCCAATTACACATAGGAATTCCTAACTGGTCAACATAGTGCTGTAACTTTTAGCTGTAATAATAAACTTATGAATATTGCTTAAGGATATAAATTTCCTTTTAAAAAATACCATAACTAAAATATATATTAAATTAAACCATATTTTAATATTAAAAATTATTTAAAATATTTAATTATTTTAAAATTATTTAATATATATTATAAATAAAAATATAACAATATATGGTTTTAATTTTTATATAAACATATATTATTTGGTTCCTTTATCCTTTTCTTTATGGTCTTATGGGACAGCAAAGTTACCTCTCCAAACTGCTATATAAATTCAAATATGTTAGTAAATATCCTTACTATGTCTTGATTGGTTAATTATTTTTGCTTTATTTATAATAATAGCTAATATGATGTGACACATTTAATTAGCCTCCTACACCAATTTATATATAATATGAACACCATTTGACCTATACTTGAATATAATTCAATATGTTGCATGTTTATTAGTTTATGAGATTACTTGTTTATTATATAATTATTATATGTTTGCTATTTATTGGAATTTGTATTTTCATTGTCTGCTAAATGACAATTTTATCAACAAATATTATATTTATAGTGAAGGCTCTTTTAATATATATATATAATAGTATACACATATTTTTTGTATATATTACATATATTATATTTATATTAAAGAAATCTAAATTGAAATACAATAAGCTATATACAGATCTATGACTCTAATTTACCTAATTTCTATATATATATAACTTTTTGTTATTGAAATTTGAAAATATTATGCAACTAATCTAAATAACTGCTGCATTTCTAGCTGTGTTGTGTTTATAAATAATTGTGATTGTCAGTTCAGAGTTTCAATTTTACAGACTGTTGAGTTTCATGAAAAATATTTTTGGGAAGTCTAAAATAAAATAAATGTAAAATTTTGTAAAAATCAATCTTTTTGCATTACTATAGGGTGTTGTTGGAAGAGCTCTGATGCATGAATGGTGCTGGTATAAGTGCTTCTCAAGGTCATTATTGGGGTTTTTATTTTTCATATACTCCCAAAAAAGTTTACCAAAATGGGATCACAAAATGGACCAAATGCAAAATGTCCACCAATGCTGTTAAAATATAACATATAAATTCCATATCTAAGAAAGAAAAATGTGTAAATCATAAATAACTGCTTTATGATACATTTTGGATGCATATAATATATTACCAATAAATAGAAACATGTATATAAAGTATCTAAATACATCATTATTTTTTTTTAAAAAAATGCCATCATAAACATTTCACTAAAAAAATTAACATAAAAATTATGTTTTTAATGAATATCTGTAAAAGGTAACATCTAAGACCCTGTACCTGTATTACCAACAGATAGAAAAATGACCATACTCTATCAGATAGGGTAGGTTAAATGTCTAGAAAATTTTCATAAATTACTCAATGGTCAAAAAGTTATATTTTAACACTAAAACAGCATTTTTTGAGATTCCTAAACATTTTCTAGGAATTTAACTTGTTCTATCTTATAGATTAGAATAATTTTTGTTGGTAATAATAATAATCTGTTGGTAATACATTTACAGGGTCTCAGATGTTTTTTTTTTGAGATATTCACTAAAAATCATAGATATACTATCTTTGTTTATGTTTAACTAGATTGGTAATCTAGCTGATTGTTGTCACTTAGTATTAGTTTCTGTTGATCCTGGCAAAAATTCAATATTATTAGTAATTTCTGTAGTAATATTAAATTCAATAATTGTTTATATGTATCAATTAAAAATATATATATTCTGCTAAAGTTATTTTCAAATTATTTAACCAATCACAACTCTTGATTTGCCATACACACAATGTAAAATACTTTAGTATAGAAATATTTTAGATGTCCAATCTAGTTCTATATATAATATACAATATCTATGGTAATTTTTTACATGTTCATTATATACTTTATATAGTTGATTTTATCTATTGGTAATATATTATATGCATCCAAAATACATCATAGAGCAGTTATTTGTGATTTAAAGTTTTTCTTGCTTAGATAGGGAATTTGCATGATATATATATATTATGGCAATGGAGGGCATTTTGAATTTGGGGCATTAATTTTTACAATATTCCTTGTGAGTACTTTTTTTTGTGAGTACTCATATACATGTTGATGAAAAATAAATAGAAACCCCCTTATTAATAATTTTTTCCTTTGTTAACATAGTACAACAATTAAGTCTGACCTTACAAATGATTTCAGATTAGATAATGTTAGGTGGCACATTGACAAAATTACTAATTTGATTATTTCAAGTGAAATATAACTAGCTTCATTTAAAATCTTTAAAATTACAATTTAATTGTCAAAAATGTGTTCAATATTGCAAATTATAGATTTTGATTGATCCTGGACGACATCTGGTGGGCCTGTAACCCCAGTAATTATCTTGAGACTCAAAATGTTGATACTATACTGTCAGAAATAAATGCAGAATCATAAAATACCCACAATAAGATACCAAAATAGTCAAAATCGGTTCATTATTAGGAAATCTATTTTTGGTGCAGAGCCCCAGAGACTAAGTTTGGTCCAGGGCCAATAAAAATGGGTTCCAGGGGTCTGAATTTTGTACCAAGGGTTCCAAGGGTCTGAAATTTGTACTCCACCATTTTTCTATCCTAAATCTTTCAGAAACCTAAAAAAATCAATTTACATATCAAACCACACTAATTTACAAACTGCAATATTACAGTCAAAACTTTTGATAATTTTGTTTTATTCTTTTAAAATTTAATTTGGTTTGTATTGAAGTCTTTATTAGTGGTTATTTGTTTCAGGTTGTTTTTATTTTACTTTTATTTTTATATGTATTTTGTATTTTATTTTATTGTGTGCCTTTCTGACCCATTCTGCCATATTAGTTATTCATTATAATTATTTATTAGGTACTCAAGCTATTTATTAAAAATTCATTTAACCCAAATAATTAAATAATCCTAATAGATACATTCATGATCATTTCATTTTTAATTTCTATGTTTATATTTTTATTTAATTAAAAAACTAACCTACTAATACAGACTGACATATACATTTATGTAGAAAATTTGACCTTCAGTTCTTATCTCTCAAAATTGTCTGTAAACAAAAAAATATAATTAAATAAATAATTGACAACTTTTACACAGTATCTATTATTATTGCTATTGTGATAATTTTAAATTTTTTCTTCTGCAATAAAAAATCAAAGTTAAAAAATGGTTGGGTAGTCCCATATTTTTTTGTATAAAAAATATAAAATTATAATATATTTTATCATTTTATTAGCAACATGATATACTGAAATATCCATAACATGAATTATTTATATGCTTTAGATTTGAATTTATCATTTTTTAAAAAAAATTTAATACAAAACATAACAACCTTTGAGATAAGCCTCTATCTTTTAAGTACTCTATAACTCTTTTGCTTAAACAGTAGGTTTAACATTCCAACAAGTTCATGTATTTAAATTATAAATATTAGTTATTTACTTATTTTTGCTTTTTTGTATATATTTTTGAATTAGCTTACTATGTATTACTAATTGTTCAAGCAATATTTCAGTGAATGCAATGTACAACCTAATCCCGAACACGAAGAACCTAAAACGTAAATGTTGTTGTTTGGCTGTCTTGTCTATTTTTATCAATGTTCATGTTTTTGTTGAATTACTTTATTATTTCCAGAATTATTTTTGATGTTTGCATTTTCTTATTTTAAAAGTTTATTGTACAAATGGTTACGTAAAAATGTGGTTCTATTTCTGCCTAATGTCTAATTTAATGTATTTGTGGTTTTTGGGAGCAGGTTTCAATAATTTTGGAAATTGGGTGTTATGAAGTGGTAAAGGTTGAATTTAAAATTCAAAATTTAATATATTTATATTCAATGGATATATTAATATATAATTTTTAAATCTTTTTTAGTTACTATTTTCGTCAGTTATATTAAATTTATTTTAACCATATTGATGGGCATGCACTCTTTCTATCAATATTGGTAAAATTAATACTTTAAAAGATGAATTGTTTGGTCTAAAAAAGTTCTGGTTAAACCGAAAATAATATAATTACGATTATTATATATATATAATGAAGATTTTATTGTAGCAATGAATGCATCACTATATTGTTGATGCAATATTTCAACAATTGGGAAAATATATGCATTTATGCATTATCTAACAGAGATGTATCTATCTAATCAGTATTTCAATATTTCTTTAATCAGATGCTGGGAGTCCTGTCTCAAGTGTTGTCGACGTGAGCGGCAATACCACTCACGAATCCTGCAGTTGGGTGGCCCTCAGAAGGGACACAAGTTCCCCCCTAACGTCATATGTAACAAGAAGTACAATATAATTACTTTCATACCAATTGTAAGTTAATTCAATACGTATATAACTTTACTGCTATAAAGTAGTTTTAAAGCACATTAAAAAAAAAA
The DNA here is from genome assembly GCA_034780395.1 of Vannuccia rotundouncinata. NCBI lineage: Eukaryota > Metazoa > Platyhelminthes > Proseriata > Coelogynoporidae > Vannuccia > Vannuccia rotundouncinata. The sequence continues at coordinate 7,484 of JAUZNC010050434.1, read as the reverse complement.
TTGTATTGAATAAAATTTGATAAATAATGATTTGTGTAAAGTGAAACCTGTTACTACTTGTTGATATTTGGGCTTAAACTACTTTTATTTCTATGTTAAATGTCCGGGCCTGCTCTCATCTTCCTACTTCTTCATCTGACAGGTCCTCTTCGAACAGTTCAGTCTATTCGTGAACTTGTGCTTCTTGATAATGGCTTGCACCCAGATCGTGCCAGCACTGAGGATTAGTTACCTCTACACCTATTGGTCCCCTCTCGCCTTCGTTGTTTGTGTCACTATGATCCGGGAACTTGTTGACGATCTTCGGAGATGGCGTCGTGATCGGGTGGTGAACAATGCCCGCTACTGGAAGCTGAATCATTGGGGCCGGCAGAATATAACCAGCTCCCAGATTGCTGTCAGTTTGAGGATGATAAATATTCTTTAAAAAAAATTTCACAAAAATTCCTAACGACCTAAAAATTTAATATTTTTTTAAAAATTGACGACTTTTCATGTTTTTTCATTTTGGTCTACCCGGCAGGTTGGGGATCTTATAGTGGTGGAACGGGATCAGCGCATTCCCGCTGACATGGTGTTGCTAAGGACGACAGAAAAGACTGGGTCCTGCTTTATTCGAACTGACCAATTGGACGGCGAGACTGATTGGAAGTTGCGATTGGCTGTGCTGACAACACAGGGCTTAGCCGCTGATGAGGACCTGTTCAATGTTCAGGTAGACTCTTTAGACCCTCTATTATGACCCTATTTTGTTCAATATACAAATATGAGGCATTTGTTATGCTAACAGGCACAGATATACTCAGAGCGTCCCAACAAGAACATCCACTCTTTTGAGGGAACCTTCACTCGCACAGATGGCACCAGGGGGGAGGAAGCGCTCAGTGCAGAGAACGCTATGTGGGCCAATACGGTTCTGGCTAGTGGTACCGCTATCGGAATTGTGATTTACACTGGCCGAGAGACAAGAGCGGTCATGAATTCCAGTCAGGTAAGATTAAAAATATTCTATACAATATTTTTGTAAAATTTACTGTCATTTTATTTATTTTGATTGTGCCTTTGTTGGGAAGGAGACCTTCGGTTTTATATGTTTGAATATTCATGTTTATGTATATATTCAACAGTATACTTTGCAATTAGAATTATATGTTTGTGTAATTTTGGATGCTTAGACACCACAATTCAACCTTGATCTATTTCCTCTCTCCAAACAGCCGCGAAGTAAATTGGGTATGCTTGACCTCGAGGTGAACAACATGACCAAGATACTCTTCTTCACCGTCTGCATCCTCTCCTTCGTCATGGTGGCGTTGAAGGGGTTCGGCGGTGCGTGGTATAAATACTTCTGGAGATTTGTCCTCCTTTTCTCCTACGTTATACCTCTCGCGTAAGTGCGAACATCAAATACGCATTTTGATTTTAGTCATTTTGTTTTTGCATAAAGTAGTTTTGAAACTTTGCATTGTATATAATAATTGTACCTACAGCTCGATGTTGATGATTATTCTGTGTTGGCTAAGTAACTTCTTTGAAGAATCAAAACTCCAATGTCTCTATTTTGTATTTATTACCATAATTTAAAGATTTGATATTACGCTTAGTAGAATTGTTAACTTATACCTCTTGATTCATCTTATTTATTCTAGTATTAGCGGTTATGTTTATACCGAATTGTTTTTTCCTCGTCGCAGACTGAGGGTCAACCTAGACATGGCAAAAATTGTGACCTCGTGGGTTATCATGAAAGACAAAGAAATCCCAGGCGCCATTGTCCGGTCTACCACGATCCCAGAAGAACTGGGTCGTATCTCCTACCTTATGACCGACAAGACTGGTACCCTCACCAAGAACGAGATGGTCTTCAAAAAGCTACATCTGGGCAGTGTTGCTTTTGCTTCTGAGTCCATGGACGAGGTAGGAAGAGTCCAGATAGCATAAAATAGCGAATGAGCTTCCGGGGTTTTTGTCCGGAAGTGGGTTTAATAGTTGAAAGAGTTTTAAATACCCGGTTCTGACTTGTGAACTTGTGAGACATATGACGTGAACTTGTAATATTGTTAACATGGAACTATTAACTGGTCTTCACAGGTAGTGGACAGTTTGAACAACGACTTTTTGAGTCCCTCTGGTGTCTGGCAGCCCCAAGGATCCTCCATGACGGCTCGTATCTGTGAGGCTGTTCGAGCTATCGCTCTTTGTCACAATGTCACTCCGGTACAGAACGACGACCCTCAACTGTCCGGCAGGTAATTAAAGAACCGTGATACGCCCCACATTAGCAACATTTACTAATATTTCCTTGTGTGTGTGTATTCAGGACCGCGGGTAGTGTAAATGCGGGAATGGAAGACTTGCCTGAGGCCGACCAGACCACGTGTGTATCAGCTAGTGGTCAGGTGACTTACCAAGCAAGCTCCCCTGATGAGGTGGCTCTCGTCTCCTGGACCGAAACATTGGGGGTTACTCTTGTGCATCGAGACATTACATCCATGCAGTTGAGGGCACCCAACGGCACTCTCATTGAATACCGCATACTGCAGGTATAATTACCGCTCAGAAATAACAGTGATTACAAAATGCTTGTTCGATTAATAGTTAATTTTATTTCAATGTTTGTTGTTAGAAAATGTTAGTGAATCTATAACATTTTGACTATTCTCTAATCGATCCAAAATTCAAACCACAAAAATCTCTATGAATGTGTTACTAACTCTTTGCGATCATTTTGTCATCGTTTTTATGAGAAAGACTTTTTTACTATTAATCTATTTTGTCTAAATAGCGTATTAAATTGATAATGTTGTACTTAATTGAACATAATCCATTATGTAGAATTGATATCATATTTGTATTTTTTTTATTACTTACATTTTTTAACGATATTTTCTGATATGTTTGTGCCAAAATTCACATGCAATAAAACTAATATAAAAACCGTCAACTAGTTTCGTATTATTACGATTTATAGAAAATACTTATGAATAATAAAATCAATTGTGGAATATAATTTGCACAACTTCCATTAGAACTTTCCGTTCACCTCTGAGACGAAGAGAATGGGCATCATTGTTCGAGAGGTGAGCACTGGGGCGATAACTCTCTACATGAAGGGGGCAGACGTTGTCATGACCACAATGATGAGCTATGCCGATTGGCTGGAGGAAGAGACGGGTAACATGGCCCGCGAAGGCTTGCGTACCCTGGTTGTGGCGAGGAAGTCCCTCTCTGAGGAGGAGTACTCGGACTTTGAGGCCCGACTGCATCAGGCCAGGGTGTCTACCACGGAGAGAAGTATTAAGGTGGCAGCGACTGTTTCTACCCTGGAAAGTGGCCTGGACTTGGTTTGTTTGACCGGGGTGGAGGACAAGTTGCAGGATAATGTAATTCAATTGTATAAATTGATTTTTGGAAATATATATTTGCACTGTAAAACTTATGATTAAACTGATATGAACATCCTGTCTCCTTCACCAGGTCCGGCCCACCCTGGAACTCCTCCGCAACGCCGGTATCCGGGTGTGGATGTTGACCGGAGATAAACTGGAAACCGCTGAGTGTATCGCCAAGTCCTCTCGACTGGTGGGCACCAACCAGAGTCTGCACGTCATCCAGCCTGTGCAGGGCCGAGCCGAGGCTCATCTGGAACTCAATGCCTTCCGAAGACACTCCGATTCAGCTCTGCTCATCACTGGAGAGTCCTTACAAGTGGGTGAAGCCGATGCTATTCTTTCTTGCTAACCTTGATTAACTTTATTAAATAACTTAAAAAAAATAACAAATAAGAAATAAGACAGGATTCTTATTTTTATACCCTTATTATCCATTTAAAAAAATTAATTCTCGGTTAATTGTAGAGAGAAAATTTTACTTCATGTTGTTCTGTAATCAAGTTTTATGCTTTAATACTGACACACAAAAGGGAGGAATACTTTGCAAAACTTGTCTACTTCAAATAATTGTATTAGCTTGTGAATCTAACTCTCCTCATCACACACTACTCACAGGTCTGCCTTCATTTCTAACTCTCTCCTCATCACATACTACTCACAGGTCTGCCTTCATTTCTAACT